>JABUQX010118066.1:25000-35947 GCA_015478945.1 Trachelipus rathkii
TTTGGTAATTTAATGTATATGTTTACTATTTTCCATTTGTCGTATACTGCTCAATATCTTATCCTGTCATGTTCAAGATTTTATATATATATATATGCATTAATCTTTATTTGGCTGCCGAACTATAGGACATCTAGAGATCATGTTTTATATTATATATATATATATATATATATATATCTATAATAGTAATTATACAACCATATATAATGTTATTTACTATTTCAGAATAAAATAACAAACATTACAAAGTTAATATATATATATATATATAATATATATATAAACTATATATATAAATAATATAATATACTATATTATATAATACTATATACTATATAATATATTATATATAATAATATATATATACATATATATGTAGTATAAAAGCCCATTATAATAATAATAATAATATAATCAATAATAAAATAATTAATAATTGAATATTAATGGCATAATATCTAAATTAGAATAAATAACGAATCAATAAAAGTATATCAATAACATTCATTCTGGAATTTGTTATCCAAACGTTTTTCGAAAAAATATTCCTTCAAGATAAAATTCTGCTATTTCCAGTCATTCAGCCTATAAAACAGGAAGCTAAAAAATAATACAGCAATAGTTTTCTCACTACATGAAAATGATAGCCGCTTTATCGATGTAAAACTCATCAGTTTCACAAAGAAGCTTCTGATCAAGCCCGTTAGGCTTCGTAAAGACTCAAACTTGGAACGCATGTGCCACTGGAGGATTCGAAATCAGACTTTGTAACAAAAAATGAAAAACCTAATTCTAGACCTCATTAACACATTATTTCATTGAATTGGGCAGTAGGGACAATATATGTTATTAAACACTTCATACTTGCAGCTTTTGGTACGTAAATCAACAGGGCTGTTTTCAAACTGAATCTATGTTGGCATTTCAGAGAAATTAATATCGTTTTATGATAAATACAAGGCGAACAATATTTCTATTTCTTGATACGTTTTAGTAACACTTAATGCGAAATAAATACAGAGAACGTAAGCTCAAGTATAAAATATGAGTTAGATGATTAGTATATCCAGTCCTTGGCTAGTAGCTGTCAAGTGGACGATACCGTTGATCTTTTGACTAGGGTGCATTCAGCACAGATGGCATCAAGAGGTTGCAAGTATCAGGTTATCGCATTTTGTTATTCTAATGTTCCCTAAACTATTATGAAGACACGAGCATAAAAGTACCTTGTGAATACATTTACTAAAATGTGGGAAAGGCATATAAGACATATTTCTGGCATGCCTGTTGGGAACCAAAAGAAGGCAATGCGCACCTCATTTCACCTGCGAACTTTGCACAAGGCATTCAACGAAAGTGATAGAAATACTAGATATAATTTATATATATATTACTATATATAGTATAGCTATATATATAATTATATATATATAATGATATATATAATATATATTATATATAATATATATATATATATATATATACATACCTTTACGCCTCTTAGGCTCAAGATGAGCCGCCGTCTGACGAACATCGGACGCCGGTGCTTCCCTCTGCCCCCCCCACCCCCGTCCAACCGCCCCCTTTGATTGCCTCATCTATAGTTTTTGCTGTTCTGGGAAATTCTGAATGGGGCCTAATTGGAAATCTCTTGTGAAAGTTTGAAAACTTTATTGTAATAATATTTTTTAATAAACCAATGAATAAAAGAAATATTTAAATTTGTATATATTTTTTCTTCGCAGGTTTTCACAGGGGGGGGGGGGAATAGAGCCTTGAAATTGGCCTTCCCACGAATTTGGAGAGAGCCAACTGACGACTCAGCAATTACTTCTCCTGTTTGGTGACCGTCCAAGCGTCAAGCTTGGCAAAAATAGCTGGCTGATGCATATTTCCAGGACCATTCGTCCATTTTATTGCCCAAGTGCACATACTCCTTAGTTCCCTGTACCCATTCATCCAAAGAGAAGACAACCATCTTCAGAAGAAATCTGTAAATCAGAAGACGATATAGTTGATCCTGAATATGGTGTAGCTGAGGAGAGAAACTCACATTTTCCCATACCAAGAAGACATCAACGACTTGATCAAAGATCTTGGTTTCAAAAAGTCCAATGCCGAGCTTTTGACGTTGAGACTCAAGCAGTGGAATTTGTTACATGAAAGTATGAAATTCACTAGTCAGAGAAAACGTCACCACTCTTTTTTTTCCAATTTATTTCACCAATCAAAATGGGTTTTGCTTTTGCCACAATGTGACAGGTTTGTTTAAGGCACTTGAAATTGTCTGCAACCTCTGCGAGTAGCGTCTCATCGTTGATAGCTCATCGAAGTGTCTCAAAGCTCTGGGGGGCTACTTCATACACGGGAACCATGTATGCCATCTCTTCCTTGGCGTCAGCTTGTACGGGGGGCTCAAATAGGAACACAGCAGCGTGAAGCTATTGCTAAGTGCTTGAAATATGAAGAACCACTTGAGAAGACCCGGAGATTTCAATGGTGACGTTCGGCTAGATGGGTGTGTTCCAAGGCGGCTTTACTAAGTTTCCATGTTAGCTTTGTCTCTGGGACAGCAATGCGACCCGCAGAACACTACCAATAGGGCGGAATTGGGTCACATGGCGGAACTGAGTGTCAGTGTAGGCGAGGAAAACGTCAATTTGGGAAACGCTCTGTTGATCTCATAAAATTAGGCGCAGAACAGTTTGTCACAGTATAGATAAGGATCTGTACAGCTTCAAGCTACTGGCAAAGGCTTCTCCGTATAGCTGTCTGAGGGGCACGGGTCAAAAGCCGGTGTCTTTACGTCGAGGCCGACAAATAGGAGTTGGCAAGGAAATTCTTGAAGATGGTGACTAGGACGAAAAAGTTAAACAGCTTGGACAACAGCTTTGTGTGCAGTGTTTATGGCTTCTTTGGACGAATCAAGCAAGGTCCCGAAACTATGAGGAGTTTTTTGAGAGCTTGGTCATGAACTGCGGCAAATGGGCTGGGGCAGGATGTCCCTCAAGTCCATATCCTTGATGATCATCTTCCTTAATTTAAGGAGAACATGGGGGAGCATGGCGAGCGATTTCATCAGGATATTCTGAACTTTGAACGCCACCAGGGATCATATAACAAAAACACGATTGGAGACTATATTTGGGAATTGATTCGTGAAAGCAACTTACCGTATAAGCATAAAAACTTCTCACTTCTAAATATTTTGGGGTCACATGTTTTGGAATAATAAGAAAAATAAATGCAAATATATTTCGCTCTGGTAGTTTTTTTCTCTTTGTTTGCTTGAAGATGATTATATTCGCGAATTTTTTACATCGGAATTGGTAAATTTGTGAAATATCATTATCCTGGCTACAAAATCATTCAAGTTTGGAGGAAATATTAGCTAATTTTCATACCTTCTAAGTATAAGAGAATTAGAAATTACAGCTATTGCCCAATGACAAAAAATGTGTTACATACTGATATAATTTATGTAATTTGTGTCTTAAATAAGAGATTGTCCTATCAAAATTGCAGCAAGCATTTTCGTTAGTTATGAGCCCCTGTTGAACCTGATCGGTTAAGAAAGGTGGCAAATGATGCCTCTTCCTGTACTATGAATTTGACAATAAATATGGCAGTTTCTGTGAAAAGAAATAAGTATGTCAGGGAATTCTTCAATTATTATCTTATTAGAAAAATAAGCTGATGGAGCAACTTTTAATAAATAATGTTTTTCGGCGCTGAAAATTATCTTGCGACTTTCGCTGAAACATTTTTGTTGTTTGAATATTATGCAAAATGTCTACCAAATGCAAATCGTACTCGTAAATTTACACCTGGAATGAACTTTTTCAAACTCTTCATCAATTTTATTTGTAATTAAGCTAAAAACTTCAATATACCTTATCCATAAATTTTAATAATGAAGAAAAAAAACCTTGCATCATTAATCTGTAATCAAATTACAAAAGCAACACTTTACTTGCAAAATCAGGATTACCAATAACGGTTTTTAAACACAAAACTCATTAAGAAAATTTGTTGTAGAGGATCAATCGGTGCTTTCATTTTCCTATTGACAATTTTATAAATGTTCGAGTCTGTCTAATATACCTATCTTATGCAACATCATATATATATATATATATATATATAATATATGATATAGTATAGCTATATATATTAATATATTTATTTATTTTAGATAATAAAATATCTTTCTACCTTTTGTAGCCATAGAAATGTAATGATATATGCACTTTAGTCATTCGTTCCTATGAGATCTTGAGTCTTGTGACGTATTTCTGCAGGAAAAAATTGGTGGACAAGTCCATGTCATCTCTAGAAACCCAGCAACCTCCACCGGATGGAGCCACAGGTGGTCTCTTACGGAGGAGATTTGATATTGTATTTTGTAGGGAGTGAATGTGGACACCTCAGCAGAAAGTGGTAGAGAGTTTCAGCTTCTATTTAGCATCTACGGCAGAGTCGGGATGGAGTGTCTTGAGGTCGAAACCTATATTTGCGTTCCTGGATATCAAGGTGATGCCCGGATCTTAATCTAGAAAGTGAGATTCATATCTTTCGTGGTGGTGGTGTGTTCTGAGGTGAGATATTTCGGGGGAGTGGGGAGTTTATGAGGTGATTTGGTGGGCGGTTGTGTAGGCATTGTTGTGTAAAATGAGTATAAATATGTTTTGAGAGAAATGTGTTATTTGGGGGAGGGGAGATGGTTCTAAAAAGTTCACCGTAGTAGAGGGCAGCGGAAGAGGGAGGGGATCTTAAACGATGTATAGTGTGTTCCTGAAGGTAATTATGGCATAAATGGGTAGGTTCAAGAGTCTTGTCGTAGAATTGTGTTTCTATCATATCCAGATTATACTGAATGGGGAGAATTTTTGTTTCCTCTTGCAGGTCTTGGGTAAGAGTGGTGCTTAGGAACATGTAATTGTTCGTAGACCAGTGTTTTGTATTCTTTGTAATTTTATTTTATTGGTAGATGAGGTCAGAGGATACCAGACTGTTGATTCGTAGTTGATTATAGTTCTTGAGAATTGTTTATATGTATTTGATAGTGTAGTTCCTTCATTGCTGAAGCTGTGTTGAGATAGAGTTTGCAGGACATTTAATTTTTTATTTGCTGTATATGATATTTTGAATTTGAGGTGTAGAGGTGAAGTAGGTATCGAATGTTATTCCGAGAATTTTACGTGATTTGTTTAGGAGGATGATGGAGTTATTTAGGGTTACTTGTGTGTGAAAGGATGATTAGCATCTGTCTGTGGTGATCAAGGTTATAGATGATTTCTCGGTAGAGGAAAACATTCTGATAGAAGATAGTCAAGTTTCTAAGTGATTTAGATAAATTTGAGAGATATATAAGGCAGCGGGTACTAATGGGTCTGATATGGCTGTGGTTATGTCATCTATGTAGGTTTTTAGTTTTGAATTGTACGTTTGGGGGTAAGGATGACAGCTGTAAAGATGTTAAACAGGAAAGGAGACAGGATAGCTCCCTGAGAGACTCCATATCTTAGTTTTACAGTTTTAGAGGTTTGAAGTTCGCTGGAAAGCTGGGCAGTGCGTCCAAATATAAAATTGGATAGCCATTTTTTTTAATTTTTTGCAAATTTGGAATTTTTTGAATGAGTACGTTTCTAGGAACTGTATCGAAAGCTTTACTGATGTCAAAATCCAGAATGATGTCGTGCTCAACAGGTTTACGATGTTTTGTGTGATATTTGTTAGCGCTATTGAGGTAGAATGGGATTTCTTAAAACCATGTTGGTGACTTAGAGAGTTGAAAATTAGTTTTATTTTGGTGAGAATGTTTTTCAGTAGTTTGCACAAAGAGGAGAGGAGGGTTATGGATCGCTATGAAATAGTGAAGTTGGGATCTTATATATATATATATATACTAAGTATATATATATTATATAATTATATAAAATATATATTATATATATATATATATATATCTGATATTAATATATATATATATATTATATAATTTTTATTATATTATATATATTATTTTATTATATTTATTATTATATATATTATTTATATTATATATTTATATATTATATATAGAGATGAGAGGATGAGATGAGAGGAGAGAATTTGTTGCAAATGTATGGAGATTCATCACCGAGGAAATCTCGTTTTAACTAAAAGCTGTTATTTCGTTTAGTATTTAATTTACTTAAATTTTTTTATAATATTTTAATGAATGTTTAGAATGAAGAGTATGAGGAGAGAGAGATGAGAGTGTAGAGAGAGATAGGAGTAGATGAGTATGAGAGATTGAGTTTGGAGAGAGATGATGAGATGTGGGTATGATATTATATATATTATATTTATTTATTTATATTTTTTTAGTATTATTTATATTATTATTATATTATTATATTTATATATTATATTAAATTTAAATATATATTATATATAATATAATATATATATATTATATATTAATATATATTATTAATATATTATATTATTTAAAGTATATGATTTATTTAATATAAATATATTATATTATATAAATTTATATCCAACTGTTCTGAGGAAGATAAATTCATATATTATATATAATTATTATATTACTCGGTATTATATTTATATATATATATATATATTATATATATATATATATATATATATTATTTTATAGTATTATATAATTAGTATATATTATAGTCGATATAATAGATAGAGTAGATAGATATTGATAGATATAGATATAAATTTTAGATAGATATTGATATATTGATTAGGCTAGTAGATAGATGTAGATAGATAGATGATATGATTAGTATATAGATAGATAGATAGGATAGATAGATAGTAGATAGATAATAATAGTAGATTTAGATACGGATAGATAGATTCCTTATAGTCATCGAATGGTTATATCTTTCTCCTTATAATATCAATATTAAAATGATAAAGAATTCTCTTCGTTGAATGTGGACTTTTGCATACTTCTTTTATATGTCTTTGGTGATAGAGAATTGAGATGTAGTTTTTTAAATTTTCAGAATTAGTTAATTATAAAACGTTTTGTTTATTTTTGAACTTACATTTTCAGGAGATTTTGGAGGATTTTTTGGAAGCAGGTTGACGAACTGAACTGCAAGACGTTATCATGTATGCTTTATATATATATATATATTATATCTATATTATATTATATATTATATATATAATAGTATATTATAATATATATATATAATATATATATATATATATATATATATAATATTAATATATATATTATATATTATATGCTAGATTAAAAGCTGTTGACTCCAGGAGCGAAAATAATTAATTAATGTAAGTTATTTAATGAATTTTTAGAGTAAATACATTTTTTTGAGGTTAGTTAACGTAACGAAACTTTAATTAAGCTAACTAAGCTAACTATAATCTAACCTAACTAAGCTTGGAATAACTAAAGTAACCTACCTAACACTAACCTAACCAAACTTAACCTAAATTTAACCTGATACTAATATTAATGGCAGTCACAGCTTTAAATGTCCAATATATATCTAATAGTATATTATATAATATATATAACTTATATTTTATATTATATATAGATATAGTAATAATATATATTTATTATATTAATAGCATTATAAAGTATATATTTAATATATATTAGTATATATATTATGTAAGCGGGCTTTGGGCCTCCTTTTTCAATATTGCTTGTCATTAGGAAAAAATTATAAATTATTAAAATTAATTATTAATATATTTAAAATTAATTATAAATTATTCGCAATCATATTCGCATTTCGCAGTATAAAAAATAATTATCGCAATCGACTCTGACATGAGATGCAAATAAAATGACGATCTTGGAGGAAACAAAACGATGGAATGGAAGCGACGGCTATCTCCCGAGAGCATCTTCTTGTTGTAGCTATGAAAAGAAATGGTTTGGCAGCGTCGCTCAAAAAGTAGAGGGTCAAAGGTGCTTAGAACTCAAACTCTATACAATAGAAGAGTTGGGCCTTCCCCTAGATTGAAGCAACCTATCCTAAAGGGCGAATGGCTCCAATATAGCAACATCCTGAGCCACCTTTATACAACCGTGTGATATAAAGTTTTCAAAAAAAAATGTTTGTGTTGACAGAAATGTTATGTTTTCCAGGTGAGAGAAGTTTAGAAGCTTTCGAAGGAAATTAGGGAAAGTTGGAGGTGTTTTTGAGAGGGAGAAGTAAAGTGAGTTTTCAAGGAATAATTCCACAGGTTGCTGTGGACGCCGGAAATCCATCCATGTGGCAAGAATAGAACGAAAAGCTGAAAGGAGAGGCAACTCTAGATCAAAGGAGGAGCGATTGAAAAATGAGTGAAATATGAAGAGTGAGTCATCAGGGTAAAGTAAATAGCGGACTTAGGAAGTACAGATGAGGAATCGTTGGAGGAAGTAAGAAAAAGTAGATACAGGACCTGCGGAACACCATATTCAGAAAGAGAGAAGTAGACTTACTAGTGATGTTGTAGCGATGAAGAGAAATTGACAAGGTAGAAAAGAGAAGGAGAAACCAAAAGGGAGGGACCTTAGAGAGTAGTGACGCTTGTCATTACCATCAAAAGCTTTTGATATGTCGAGTGCGTACCACAGATTTCCATGTCCCTAAGTGGCAGAGACATAAATAGTTAAGATAGGGAAAGGTATTACCAGTGACATCCGAGCGGTCGAAAGCATAACTATGATATGAAAGAGGGAAGAGATCCATAGATCAGAAATGAGTTAAGAAGTTTAAAATTTTAGTAGTAATCCGTGGTAGATATTAGCTGATGTTGAAAAGATAGAGCAGCTAACTTTTCGAATTTTCTGACAATCAGGCTTCCAGCACGAGATAAATGTAGTTAGTTTTTAAGGAATGGAGAGTATGAGTGAAGAGGACACGAGCAAGTCAGAGCACTCCTTCAAATACGGGAGGAAGCATCCGGGGACTACTTCTGACGCTCATAGATTTCAGAATCCCATGCACCCTATCGTAATCACAGGGAGAGACATAGGAAACCTGAGAGGAGAAGGAGTAGGAGGGGGATGCCGGAATCGTCTAGGGTAGAATTAAATAAAAAAAGGAGGTCGAAG
Source organism: Trachelipus rathkii (assembly GCA_015478945.1). Taxonomy (NCBI): domain Eukaryota; kingdom Metazoa; phylum Arthropoda; class Malacostraca; order Isopoda; family Trachelipodidae; genus Trachelipus; species Trachelipus rathkii. Next base: position 34,116 of record JABUQX010118066.1, read on the forward strand.
AGATGTCTTTTTAGCTACAGATCGTCAGAGTGAATAAGAGGAAAGGCAGATTTACAACAATTATTAGATGCTTTTGGCAAGAAACCAGACATTTGTCTAATAGTAGCAGAGCAACAGGTTGGCGCTTTCTTTCTAGTGAAAGTGCGCTTAGCCTGTGGATATATCCCTGCAATGATTCCGACAGAATGGAAAATAGTAGGTGATGGAGAACGAGTTTTTCCATGCCGATAGGCACTGTCTCTTTATGAATGGACGCGAGAACGGGCTCCATACAATACATGGATTTGGTAGGCGAAAAGTTTAGTTGAGATGGCATGAACCTTGTGATTGCGGACTCATCTTTCAGTGGTGACAGAAGCATCCATCCGAGACAAACAGGATTTATTAAGAGTAGTCTAGCCAAATCCCATTATTACTTATTCGCTTTAACGTCTTCCTCAGGGAAGTATGGCTGTACGGACAAATGATTTCACGCATGTCTTTCCAGAAGTACACAATCCTCCATCAGCTGGCGCACGCGGGCAGTCATGTTTCTCAAGGGCTTCTCTAACCAATCTTTCCATTTACTCGGTCCTTACTTGGCTTATCCCTCCTCTCCACCCCCACTAACTTGCGACTCGTTCTCCCGGCATACTTACTAGGTGTCCCCACATCTCAGTCTCGCTGAATCTATCTGTTCAGAGAAAGAGTTGGTGTGGTGGCCAACCACTTTTCTCTATGCCATTGTTTTCTCTACTCTATCTCTCTCGTCTTCCCATATCGCGTCTCAAACACCTTCATTTCAGAGCTTCGAGATTCCTTTTTTTCTCTCTTGTTGTAATCTTCATGTTTCTGCTGCATATGTCAATGTGGGTACCTATGCAATCAAATATAATCTTCTTCAATATTAAATCCATCACCCGATCCTCATAATTGGATATAACCTCTCATTGTTTTTCCGTATTTTTCCATTCTTGCTCCGCTTCGTACAACTATAACCTTGCTTGTAACGCACCAGGTAAACACTGATCCACATTATCTCAATCTTTCATCATCAATGAGATCTTCCACCTCTCCTCATCCTCTTACCCATTCTATACTGTCTTTTACTGTATTCTCTTTAACCAATCTCTCAAATTTTCTGTCAAAAACTTTCATAAGGTGTCTCAATACTCCTCCTCCATACAACGCCAAATCATACCGCTATCACCATTATCATAACATTCAGATTCGGTAACTCTCTTACCTTTCTGATTGACTACATCTAAGTAAGCTTAAGAGTAAGGGAGACAGGACACCACCCTGTCTGACTCCCGTCCCCACCAAACATTCTCATTCTGACTCAGTTCTATTCATTCACAAACGCTATACAGCTTTTTTTGCTCCTCAACTTTCCTCCACTCCGTACACTTTCCCAAACGTCCTCCAAAGGGCTCTTGGTACCGAGTCAAAAGCCTTTCTTAGGTCAGAAGCAAGCTATAATATGCTGTTTTATAATCAGCTCTCTCCAACCTATTCCTTAAGAAACAACGATCCGAAGTACTCCTGCCTTCTTGTACCCATATTGTTCCCCCCTAAGAAATCTCTTAAGTTTTTCACAATCCATTTTTGTACACTTTCGCTATATGATCCAATAAAGCTATATCTCTATGTTTTCCACATCTCAGTCACACTTTTTCCTTAATAATGGCAAAAACCTATTCTCCATCTACTGGAACATACCCTCCATCCACATTTATTAAAAGTTCCATATTTTCTTCTTCATTTCTCCTCCTTCTTATAATTTATAGCAATTACATCTTTCTGCCGCGCTCTTTCCTTTCTCATTTTGACAAAGCCTCTCATATTCCCCA
>JABUQX010118067.1:0-2500 GCA_015478945.1 Trachelipus rathkii
AAAGCTACTAAAATAAAAATTAATTATTTTATTTATAATCCCTGAGAACGCAAATTATTTATTCATCTGTAATTGAGTTAAAAATATATACATTTAAAATATTTAAATTAATAATCACGTTGCTCTAACAAAAAAAATGATTTAATTATTTTAATTCCAAATACGATTCAAATTGCAATAGTAGCACTAATATTGTCTTTATAGAGAAATTAAAAAAAAAGGTGACAAATCAATTAAAGGTGGTATATCATTAAGCACAATCCTTTAATTATGGAAATTTCCGTAGAAAATGACTTGCTTCCGCGGTCCTAAAACTATTCTTCTTTGTTTAAATGTTAAACTGAATATCTTCTCTAAAGGAAGCCCGACAAAAGGAGTCAAGTAAATTTCTTGCCCCCTCGTATATTCAAATCGTTCCAGTTATTCGGTGTCTATTCAAGGATCGTCATTCGAAAGGCTCGATTCCAAAGATAAATTGGCTTATCTCAAGCTGCTTCACAAAGTCTCGTTGAACGGTAATTGTCCTCTCAATCGAATTAATCTGAGAATAGAATTCTGTTCTCAGCCACAAAACAATATTTAAGTGGAGAAATGATGATATCTGAGGTTATTTACTTGTTGTTTCTTGTCTATTTGTCAAAGTCATGTGTGAATTTAAGTAAAGGGTCAGGATTGTTTAGAGCAAAAGAAAGGCCATAGCCTAGGAGAGTGGATTCATAGGGTGTGAGATTGTATGAGGATAAGTTAATTATTTTACTGGGGTCAGACGATACATACCAAATACTATTTTTGAAGATGTCAAATTTTTTATTTAGAGCTGATTTCTTTTGATTGACGATATGATCCTTATATGTATGAGCTTCTTCTAGTAGTTGAGTAAACCTTTTATGTTGATTGGGGAGATAAAGGTACCAGCATGCTTGGAGAATTCCAAAAAATTTTCGACATAGTCTGAATGTGGATTTTATTTCTTGTTTTGATGTTCATCATTTTGTTTATAAGTAGTTGCTTCTGTAGTTCATTAAACGGGGAAGGATTTTTCTTGTTTTTTATTTGAGGAGGAATGAGGGTTTTTGGAATTACTAGGTTTTTTAAGCAATTCTTTATGAACCAAAGCTGTCTCTTCTTTATATTTCCTGATATCATTAGTTTTCTGTATTTAAGGAAATTACTTCGTAGATTGTAGTTTAGTTTCTCTTCCATAGTATCGAGTGGCATGATTTTATTATTAGTTTACTAATTTTCTTCGTAGTTTTTTATATTTATTTCTTATAAACACCATTGAGAGTAATTTTCTTATTTATTTTCTCCCTTTTATCTTTTTTCTTTGGCCAATGTATAGTTTAAAATCAAATTGTAAGATTTCTTTAATTTTTATATTCGTAGTATTGGGTTATACATTTCGTCTAATATTTGTTTTAAACCTTTATTGCACGTGAAATAGTTTTTATATTAAAACTTTATTTAATATATATATATATATATATTATATAATTTCACGAATAAAACATACAGTATTGTTAAAAAAAATTGGGAGTGACCAACAAATGCTTTAAAACCTAGGTTTTTTGCTCGCGGGGTCGGTTTCTATCATTCAAAAAGATTTCGTCATTGTTTAACATACCCATCTTGAAAAATACGCTTTGGAGCTTTATGGTATTGGTCCACAAGTGGAAAGAATGCAATGAATATCGGTTGTTAAGCCGGTAACTTTGACGAAATTATGCCATATGAGGGTCCGCTCCGCGAGTTCGCTCTCTCGTGAACGGCATACTAGGGTTTTTTGTAATTTTTCCTGACTGCGGCCGGCTCTCACTATAGGGTTATACTGAGGGGTGGTTAGGATGGGCTTAAGCATGTCCTTTTCTGACTCTGTGTCATGTTCTTTCTAACTACTAGCTCTCTTTTCCGTGCAATGTCCCAGCACCTACCTTTTCCCAGTCTTTTGTGGGGTAATATATAGAGGATATGATAGAATGATATAATATTATCTACTATATATAAATATATATATATAACTTATATCAATTTATATATATTATAATATATTCTTGGTATATAAAATCTTAATTATACTATTATAGATACATGGCACAAATCATAATTACCTGTATATATATTACTCATATATACTATATATATATATTATATTACTATATATTATTTAATATTAACTATATATATGCATATTTTGATTTATTTTATAGCTCTTTATGCTAAGATTTATATATATAATATTCATATATATATAATTATAATATATATATAATATTCATTATTATATATATATATATATATATAATATTATAATAAATATATTATATTTAACTGATGGTATATATATATGGTATATTTTAACGTTGGTCCGTTGATAGGACAGGCAAAGATCTTGTTAAAATGGGCAGATACTCGAAAGGTAAAAGAAATATTAGATGCTGAAATTCTAACTCTTTTGGGTCCGAAAACGAAGGAGGATTTGGAAAAACCTTCAAAGAATGAA
>JABUQX010118067.1:7500-51618 GCA_015478945.1 Trachelipus rathkii
TGTCAAATGTTATGCATATTTTCAAAGTGTTCCCTCCAACACTCCCCTCCACATCCATTTTCATCAGTTACAAAAGCACCATCCTTATTCATTTATTCTTAAGCAGACTTCCCCTTATTACTCATCTTAACTTACTCACGCTCCTTTCCAGAAGTTTCCTATTCCTTGTAAGTCTCCATTTCATCCTCCAAAACTGTTCAGTTACCTCTTTTTTCCTGATACGTATGCATCTTTTAGTATTTCTTTTTCTCTCCTTAATATAATTCCAAAACATCTTCTTTTGAAGCCAACCCCTCCCCCGCCCCCATCATCAATGGCTTTTAGCACATTCCAACACGCTTCTTTTTTATTTTTAATCGCTTGATCAACCTCTTTAATCTCACCCTCGACTGCTTAACATTTTATTTCCACTTTGGGCACCTCTACATACTTCTTTTATGCAATCTACTTAACATCCGCTTTTCCTTCATTTAATTCCAGATTTGTTCAACTTCATTCACATTCAAACTAGATTTACTTGCCAAGTGCCCTTAAATTATATCCTTATACCTTGTTCACTAAAATTTAACTTTAAACTATATATATAAATATACTAAGTATACTATAATATATATATATAATAATTTATATTATATATACTAATATATATATATATATATATAAATAAATATACAGTAATATAATATATATAATATAAATATAATATATATAGTATACTATATATATATATATATACTATATAATATATTATATATATATAATAAAAAAATATATAATAATATATATTATATATATATATATATATATATATATACTATATATATTATATATATTATTATAATATAACATCAATTTTAATATAGATATATGACGAATATATATATATATAATTATATAATATATTACTTACTAGTTAATGAAAATGGTTAGGTAATTTCGAATGAAGGAGAGGCAACCCTTCGTAAAGTACTCTAGAGAAGTGATAATAGAATTGATCCTGTTGCCTTATAGGGATAATTAATATAAACGTATTCTCATTGTTTTCCACATACGTCAACAATCGTACTCTTATTATACCTACATGATCTACACTCACATGCCTTTTGTGATTACTATCTGAACACATTACTCATCTCGGCTTTGCACTAAGGAATACTTCAAAATGAGGTGGACTATTATTATTATTATTATATATATTATTATTATATTATTTATTATTATAATTATTAATATTTATATATTATTATTATTATATTATTATGATTATATATTTTAATTAATTATATATTTTTATTATATATTTATTATTATACCATACTACTACAATAACTAATAAAATTTTAAAAGTACTTAAAATATTAAAGATAATTTATATTGTGATTTTCAGATTATGATATTATATTATTCATTATTATTTATTAATTTTATTATTTATTATTATTGATTATTATTATATCATTATTATTATTATTATTATTAGTATTATTATTATTATCTTCCTCTAATCCCCAGATTGGGGGTGAGGTGAAACGCTACATATCACAACGAATGAAAAGAGTATTAGAAGAAAAGTAGAACTCGAGTCGAAAAGAAAGCCCCCCCCCACCTTTTTTCACGTCCCCTTATTACCCAGTGAGATCCGTGGGCAATCAGAAAAAATACCAACACTGAAGTCTTCCACGGACTGCGACGGACCTCACTTGTAGCGTACTCTCGCCAATGTGGGGGTTTATTCCTTGGGCAAAGCCGCACAACATACACACCCTCCTCAAAAACCCTCTCCATTAACTCTGCTATGCACACTAATTTCTATCTAGCCTCTTCCAAACTCCATTCACTCTCTCCTTCAGCATCTCCATTCACTGACTAGATCCACATATTCTTCGGTCTTCCAGCGGTCGAATCGCAGCACACTCACCACGATACATCCACTTAACCAACCGACTATCATCCATCCTTCTACAAATAACTAAAACCATCTCGAATTGTACTTTTGGTGTATTCTCTATTTACCCTATTCTACACCACACAACTCTCTAATACGTTCAAATCTCTCACATTTTATCATCTATTCTCTCTCACACCTAACACATCCCCTAAGATTGTCCCGTCTGAACCCACTTTGTACCTTAGATTCAAATATACCCTCTTTATTAATCAAAGACTCCATTAGTTCACTGCTATACATTAATACAGGTAATGGCATACACCTTCATTGATAAAGAACACCTACTTCCGTACTCTAAGACTTTAAGATCCCCTTCACATCTTACCAAGGACTTTACTTGCACCAGCCACCTATCCTACCATTACAACTATCCTACTACATTCTGCATCATCCGTCCTTTTTCATCCACATATATCCTAAATATTTTAATACGGATACTTAAGTTCCAGTTGCTACACCATCTAAACATGATCTGTTACACCGCGGACTCTACCTCCTCACTACCATAACACCTTACTCTTATCCTACTATTTATCTTTAAACCCATCTTTAACACTATCAACAAACCCAGTACTACAGATATCCTTCAAACTTCTTTCAGATTCACCCGACACAAAACGCAAGATCATCGATAACAATATAGCAGGACATTCTCCACGAACATTTCCCCTGCCACCCGCACCTTTAATTCTTTCAACAAAACACCATCCATTATACCAATTAATATAGCCAAGGAGTAAATAAACACCATGCCTGTCTTAAACTCGCTGTATATTAATATTAAGATTCAATCACTTTCAACTCCATTTATTCTTACACACGCTATCACTAACATTATACATACTTTTAATCCCATTTCAGGAGCCTACCACCAACACCATATATATCGACTAACAGCTGCCCACAAGAGACGTCCCTATTAATTCCTTTTCACATCGCCCTTTTGCAAACCATGAAAACCTAAAATACAATTTATTCTTCTGTCAATCTCTCATTCTTCTCATGTATTATTTGTATCAATGTAAATATCTCCATCCACCACATCTCTCTACCACTTCTAATTGCATCTTGTTTCTTTCTACCAACCATGTCCACTCTAAGTACCTTTCCAATCAAAAATTACCAGAGATTCATATCTTCCCTACAGCTACTCAACTAATTTCCCTGTAGCCCACAGATTTCCCTATTGACCCTTCGCAATTTTTATAAGTGTACTATTAAACTGCTCTCTTAAAATCTTTCTCGGAACTATTCCTTCTTTAACTTTTGTGCACAACTTCCATAATTCTTATCAATCACCATAACTCGCCTCCATTCTGATCATTTTCAACCAGTATTTCAATCTTGCACTGCAGATTTCTTACCATTCTTTCAACCTTTCTCACCCTACCCATTACCTCCTCCCAAATACCTATTTCTATCTTGCCTCATCATAACCACACATTACATTCACTCATCCCTTCTTCAATACTGCACAAATAGTTATCGAATTTTCGAAGAGTCCGCCACAACACATTTCTCAACTCTAATTTCATTCAGTTAAACGGAAAGCACCATCCCCTACTTTCTATTAATTCTATTGCAGATTCCTCTTACTCTCATTCTTAAAACCTTTCGCGCTTTCCTTCCAGAAGGCTCCTATTGCAACTTTAGTTCCTTTTCATTTTTTCCAAACTGTTCATTTATTCATCTTTTCTTCCTACGTATGCAAGTTTTAATCTTCCTTCTTTCCGTATAAATTTCTAAAACATCTTTCTTTTGATACCTATCATTGCTTTTAGCACATTCAACCATGCCCCTTTTTTTTTTTTACCGCTTGCATCACCTGTTCATTCCACCATTTACTGTTGCATTCTTACTTCCTTACTTTAGCACATCCACATTACTTCTCTTTCACTACTAACAAAGGCTCCTTCATTTGTCCCAGATTTTGTTCAGTTTCATCTTGTTCCCTTCGACTGATTTATTCGCAAGCGCTCTAAATACATTACCTTATTACCTTGTTCACTTAACTTCTCACTCTTAATTCTTTCCCACTCCCTTCCTTACTCTTAACTCTACCAATCCACTGCCCCCACTAATCTTAACCTTACATAAAAACATAATGATCTGATATAATCCAATTCCCAGCCCCCCACTGATTTAACACCATCACCTACTTCAACATCTCTCCTCTTCACTTAACACAAAATTTCAACATAATCTTATGAGCTTTTGAAGAATAATTTACTAACTTACACCAAACTCTAAGGTAACTTATTGAATACTCTTGTGTTTGAAGAAAAAATTACTTTACATACATATCTCTTCCTCACAGAAATCAATCACCCTCATATCATTCTCATTTTCCCCTGTCACCCCAAAGTTTACCTGTTTTACCATTCCTTTTTGATCACCTACCCAACCATTTAGATCGCCCAAACACAATCATCTTGAAGTCCTCCTACTCACCCCACTAATACACGTCTTATCTCAGATTATTCCCAAAAGTCGCACCATCCCCACATCAACCCGTCAGATGAGAATATCATATGTTATAACCTAAAATACCTGACCTTTTTTAAACTTAATTATAACGTATAGAATTCTAGCATGTATCCTACACTCAAGACAAAATCCACCATAAAGCTCATGAATGCACAGTCACTGGCATCAATCGCAACTCCTTTTCTCCTCCTCTCATTCCTTTCCTCCCAACACAACCAAATTTCACACCACACCACTCAATCTTCACCGTTTCCTTTCATTTTGTTTCAGTCACATCGACCAATTAAATTAATCCTTAAAGATTAATAGAACTTTTAAAATTTCGTCATATTAATAATAATATATAATTAATATAATATACATAATAATAATAATAAATAATATTTGGATTGTTGCATACCAGATAATATTGGCCTGAATCGAAAAGCAGTTTGAGGAGGATAATATAGGGCTAGAGATAGTTAGGCCAGCCCAGAACTGTAGATTATTAGTAAAGTTTGGTTGTAGTGAGTAGACGTCGAGCTCTTCGAAAGAAGTAATTAATCTGTCTGATGTAAGTTTGTAAGGGTCTTTATATGTTGGAATGAACATTTTAGATATTGAACAACAAAAAGGGGCCAGTAGCCATTGTTGTTAATATGCAGGAAGTAGAGCTGGTGCAAATTAAATCACTTGTTGGATGTAAGACTAAGTCTTGAGTTGCGCTAGGTACTTACAGATATGGCTATTTATTACCGATGTAATGTACTAGGTACAGACTATGGTCTTGGAATAAGTTGGGGATATTAGATCTAAAGTAACAATGTGTTCAGACCTCATGGACAATCTTAACAGGGCGTGATTAGGTATGAGACGAATAAAATTGAGCAATATGAACGATATCTAGAGAGTTGTGACGATATGTGAAGAAAGAGAACCCCAATTGTCATAGAGTTAAGGAAAAAGTATGTTGAGAAATATGGGATGACGTCATGTGGAACTAATGGATTGATAGTCTGTTGGTTAAAGACGATGGGTATCAAGTGAAGTATGAAGTGCTGTTCGGGATATCACCAGTGAAAACTCGCAGAAAAAAGATGAGAGAGAAACTGTAATGGCAATGCTGAAAGAGAAAATTTGAGTTTGGCAGAGGCGAGGAAGATAAGTGCATTAATAGGAAGTGATTGGCAGCGGTTGTTGAAGGGCGTATGGTTGGCCTAACCTGGGCCAAGGAATGAAACCACACATGAACTTGATGCCATATTGAGGGTCGCGTTCGCGTTAGGCACCGTTGAAGCTTAAGGGTGGATTTTCTGGACTGAGACATCACTAAAAGGTATTAAAGGGGGCGGTAAGGCTGAGCTATCTTTTTTGAACTTGTGTCATATTCTTCTACTAGCTCTTTCTGTTGCCGGTTTTTTCTTCGCGCACTCTCTACCCAGTCTTGGTGAGTAGAAGAGTGGGTAATAATAATTAATCAATAATAAATATAATAATTAAAATATATAATTAATAATAAAATAATAATATTAAATTAATTATAATTATTCATAATGGGTAATAATAATAATAATAATAATAATAATAATAATAATAATAATAATAATAATAATAATAATAATAATAATAATAATAATAATAATAATAATAATAATAATAATATACTTGTTTAATAGTCCTAAAAATTTAAATTAAATTGATTTATGTTATAGCTCTTTATTGTAATTTATTTTTTTAAATAGACGGTCTTCCTACTACTGGTTGTGTAACTCCTTAGAAATATATTGTCCCGTACAGTGGGAATACGGACGATTAAACATGCTTTATGCAGTGGTTTCTAAAAGGAAGATTGCAAAACTGATTGATTCAGGATTTGTTCGAGGTAACCTTGGTTTTCATTACTCCTTTTTGTTGTTTAGCATTAATTACAGTAGTTAAAGTAGTACATTTATTAAGCAGTGACTAAACTGCTATTTAAAAAGATACATATAACAAGTTTATATACATAACTTGTTTGATGACATTTTAACTCGTGCAACTGAGGATAGAGGCAGTGAATTGAAAATTGAAAATTGAAAATTTACTATCTAATTGCTTATTTTCAATTCACTGCAGCCTCGATGTATTGCTTTAACTAGCGTATTATTTATATCTATCTCATAAGCAATTTTTCCTTTGGAATGTGTCATCCTTTGTTTGCTAATTCAAGCCTAATTACAAAAAAAAAACTTTCCACATTGCTGGAAGTGAATGAAGAGGAAAAGATCATCACATCTTTATAACCTTCAACTTATGTACAAGGCTGTGGAACCGATAATTTTTTTTTCTTTATACAACTGCTTCATTTTGAAATTGTGTCTCCGGCTACAAATCCCTATATTTTTTTGTTCAAGCAATCTACCCAAAATTTTTTTGCTCCAGCTCCGGTTCTGCCCATATTTTTCCCTGCTCCATCTCCAAACACAACCTTTCGGCTCCGGCTACTGTCCACAGGCTTTGCTTAAATGTACCTCCATTTCTTTCCATTGGGTTTTCTCAAACTTTCACTTGTGTTCTCTCTAACCTTCGAATTTATTCTGTAACTATGTATTCTAATTATTGATTTTCATTCCCTTCTTTTATTTCACTATGGTATGAGTTTTCCCGCTTTAGGTCAAACAGGTCATCTAAGCGATATTTCCTTTCATGTCATGCTGATCTCTTATTCTTTCTCCCTTAGAAAATTAAAAGAAGCATATAGCTAACATTATGACTGAATCAAAAGTTTTGAAGATGTATTTTCATTATGTTTTTGCTGTCTAAGGCTTTCATCTTCATTTCTTCTTTACTTATCTGTAGAGATTTCATCACTCCGTTCCTTTCTGCATTTGCTTGAACAAGAAAACCTTTGGGTTTTTTATCTGATATAATGTTTCTGCCCAAGGGTTTTACTCCCAAAAAGGTTTTCGCTCTCTTCTACTACTTTTACTTCACGACCTCATGTATATTGTCTTCTATCCGATTTTGATAAATATTTGCTAAACATTAAAATGTATCGAAAAAGTTTTTCGGGATTTTATCATTATGAAACCTAGAAAATTTAAACTTAAAATAGCATCTATAATGAAAGATGCGTAAAATTTCACACTACAATCTTTTCTCAATTAACACTTTTACAAATAATAATTTTAATATTTTCATTACCAAATATTTCAAATTGCTGTAAATTATTACGTGTGAAAGTTACACTAGAAAATATACGCATCTCCGAACAAGATATATACATTGCCATTTTTGCGTCTAAACTGCATTGAGTTTTTCTTATCAAATCGCAGATATTCCGTCATTTGGACAGCCAATGTTAACTGAGAAATGTTTTTTGTAACATCATATCCGTAATAAAAATATGATCGTACCTGCTGCACTAAACCTGAAGAGGGAAAACTACACTACCAACAAAAAAGTATTAAAAAACTCAGTACTCAATACGGCAGTACTTCTTATTTGATTCCCCGCATTCTATCAAATCACTACCCGATCTGATGAAGCGAAGGAAAGTTTTTTATTCTCGGTTTAGTTTTTTGATCATCATCATCACCCACCTTCTCCCCAAGTCTTGGGGCGTAAGGTGCTTCACAAGCACTGAAAACAGAAAAGTAGTAGACGAGAATATGACGCAATCGAAAAGAAAGCCCAGCCTTACGCCCCCTCTAGGAAACTTTTAGTTTGAGCAAACTCGCAGGATAGTTTGCCCCCTAAGAGCTTTCACAGGAACACACGACGGACCCTCACTTATGGCATCTTCACCCGTTAATCGTCATTCCCTGCCCAGGTGCGACCCACAAACCACCACCCCCTCACAAACCCCGACATTCACTCCCAATCCTATATTGCACCAACATCTTCTCGCCTCCAAAATAACCGAAACAAAAATAAAAGTTACTCAAACTTCCACGTTCACACCTATCGAAGTAACACCCTCATAAACAGGCTTTTACTAACCAATATTCACCGCAGAAATCTTTTTAAGCCTCACGATGCTGCCTTATTTATCTGTTATCACACATTCCTCAACATATAGATGACAATGAATTTTTTTATAAATAGCAAAGACAAAAATGCGCTTATTCTTTCAGAAATTAACCTTTCACTTATACGTGTAGAGTGAAAGATGAACGGAACTGATGTATAATCAATATAATCTGACCGAATTTAGAAAGAAATAGTTAAGTTGGAGAGAGAAAATTCTAATATATTGGATGTTAGTTAATTCATTGTTTAATGGTTCAAAAAAGTAACTAAGACACCTACCACACTGATAGAAATTCTTCTTATTAAATTCCACCATATAATTATGATTCATTGGTAATACACGATCCACTATATTCTCTTAACTTTTCCCAATTACTTCCCTTTGGTTTCTTTACACTACAAATAAATCATATTACTTTTTTATCTGCAAACTTACGTTTCCAATCGTATTTTTTTTTTATGACAATTAACAGTCTTTAACACTAGTATAGAATTCAAATAAATTCTAATGTTATTATATAACATTTACACCTATCCACCTGAACGTATGTATAAAACAATAAAACAACGTATGTTATAAATACAACATTAGCATTAGTTTAAGTTTTTAATGACCAGTCTGTCCCTTTCCGATAATACACTTACTCTCCAATTGTTCCCCTTCCATCCAACACGTACACAAAAAAAAGATTCAATTCTTACATCCCTTTCTCTCTTTTTTTCTTTCACTCACTTCAACCCTTTCCAAAGTGTACGTTGTGAATATTTTTTTTACATTTGCTCTTATCTTTTTGTTAACACATCGCCCTTACGCTTCCCTCCCGGTTACAGTTCAATCTCCTTTATTCCTTTTTCTATAACCATATTCTTTAAACAACGCTATATCACATTTTTCCAATAACTTTTATCAATACACCAGATGTGGACCCTTAAAGCATTTACCAAGCGTTCTAACTGTTTCTACTTTTCCACTCTTATCTCTATCACATGCTTCTGTCATAATCGTCTTAAGTACATAAATCCCGTAATCCAATCCCCCACATTCAAGGCCCTAATGTGTTTCTCGCTTCGATTTGTTGACCTGGCTATCCTCCCTTCCCTTGCAATTCCCAGGATTTACCACAACAACTGACATACTAGTACCCAATTCATACTTTAACTAATCCCGAAATACAACCATACCCAATCGAGCTTATCATACCTTCATATTACCAAACGAAATAGCACGGGTAAAATAATTTCTAAATTTCTAGTCACTTGCCCTCAAGTTATACTATTTCTCACATCCATTTCTTCCTGTTTTCATCTTTTTATATAACGATCTTATCACTTCACCAAACCTTAGCTTAATACTTTACCTCTTGTTAAAACTCCCAACCCCATATATCCTACAACATAAACATTCTGGTGTCAAAATAATGCTAATTCATTTATCTATACTTCTCTGAATTCCTCTCCCTTCCTTATTTCTTTATCCACGTCCCTTAACAGAACTAAATACGGTTTAACAGTAATAGATTCAATAATTCAATGTTTTATTATTTTAACCTTTTAGGTAAAAAATGAAACACCGAATATATATATTAAAAACTATGTTTTTATAATTCCAAAAGCCCTTCTTATTAGGGTTTAATTTTACTGACCTTCTCTCTTCCCTCTAATACACTTACTCTCCAATTGTTCTCCTTTCATCCAACAGGTACCTAAAACAAATCAATTATTATTGTTATTACATGGTGAGGTAACATTTGTAAATTTTAATTAACTTTTATTTATATATTTGAATTACATTAAAGATATTTTAACATGAATTTTTTTTTTATTTAACTTCCCTTTTCCACCTTCCACTTCTATTTCCTTCTTTCATCATCACTTTTACTTTTTCTACATAATACCCCCTCTTTTTCAGCTACACTCTGTAAACACTTCTTTCTTTCTAGCACTCACATCCTCCTTGGCAACACAATCTTCCTCAGTATCTTTACTCACTACTACATCCTTTGACACACTGATACTCTCACACCTCCCAATCACTTCGTGCCTACTCTTCTCTTTTTCACTACTCGCCCCTTCCATTACATTCTCTGCTTTCCTATTGTCATACCGGTTATCAACACAAACTCGCCTTATTTCTACATTCATCTTTCACATCTCTCTCAATACTTACTCCTTTATGTCTCTCTAGATTACATATAGCCTCAATCCTCTTCATAGTCACTTCATTTGTCTCTTCCTCTTCACTCTCCAATACATACCCTGGACTACCACCTACACTAATACCTCTACCCATACCCCAAAGTTGCCCTCTATCATCTCTCCGCAGATACTCAGTTAATTTCTTCGCTCTACCCATACTATTAGTCTTCTCTACTACCATATTCGCATGCCTTCTATCAGTCATCTTCATATTACAATACTTCCACAAGTGGTACTCAGAACCACATGTCACACTTTTTTATATATCCGAATCTATTCCTTCTGTTCACACCCTCACTATACTCCCTACCATATTTCTCATTTTCCATCCAACTAGTTTTTACCTCCTTCCCTTCACCCCAGTTCCCTTAAAATACCTGTTTCTCACCTTTTTCATCCTTATACACTGGTCTCCTATGTTCTTCACTACATCTGTCCTCTCACTTGCACCTCGACCTTTACCAACATCCCACACATTCGCCGGATTCCGTGAACATTTAGAAGCAAAATGATACTTCGACCTACAAATTATACATTCCATCACATTACCATATTTGTCCTTTATGTTCATCCTTCTACCATCCACCCATTGTTCACTATCACTACTGGGCCACCCACTATCTCTCCTCTGATTTTAATACCAACCACTACTTGATTCTTCTGCGGCCGTCACTATCTCATTACTCTTTTTTCCTAATCCCTCCCATACATTCACCAATGCATCACGAAAAGTTTTGAAATTCCACTCTCCCTTACCACAATATGCCGATACCATCTGCCTCTGATTTGTACCAACATTCGCTCCCTTCAACAGATGTACACACTTCATATCTTCACCTAATCTAACTTTACCTACAATCTTACACTTCTGTTCCACCAACTCATACCTATTCAACATGATTCCCTCATTGATTCATCAATTTTTCTGCTTACATAAAATAGTATCCACAAATCCTATTGTATCTGTCTCTCTGCTTCTCTTTAGCGTATTTTTCATCTAACTTTAAAGCAATCGCCTTCATACCTTTTTCTTTAATTAAGACTTTCAATCCAAATTTTACAACACATCGAATGCCTTAGCCCCAAAACTCAGCATAATTTCACCACAGGTTTTTCAACTCTCTACCCCAACCTACTCTGGTCATATCACATACCTTCAATTCTCTCATTTCCACATGTCAATACACCTCACATAAAATTATGCTTCACCACAAACTCTGGACACGCCCAACGAACACGTACACCACACTATAGGACAACCTACCCTTAATACAACCCTAATATATTTTATCTTCCCACAGAATAGCTCATACTAACACTACTACAGCCAAAATTACCACCCCTATCAGCCCGACCTATTTCTATTTCAAGAGGCCCCTATTCTTACACTCAACGCTCTGTCTACCAAACTGATAAAATGTGGATGACGCCTTGCCGATCTTATATACATTAAAAGAAAAACTATCGACCAAAACATTACTTATAGCTGGAATGGTGAATAAATGTCTCATCCGTTGAAAGTTGAGTTGAACGCGGTATGAAACTTAAACTAAATAATCCTAAAATCTCTACTTATCTCTAGGTATATACCAAATCCATCTTGTGCAAAACATAAGTTATGCATATACTGAATTATTGTTATACGAAATGATATTAACAATACTCACTTGCAACCACCCTTTCGTCCCTGTGATCACAAAGCTTACCTTGCTTCCATTACAACTTACGCAAAATAATACAATGACTTGGAGAAAATCAGTCTGCCTTTACCTACTTTACTTTACATATATGGATAACTTATTAGCTATAAAATGTTTCCACCTCTTATTCTTTCCCTTTAGGTTCTCTACCTCCTTGATACTTCTGAATATGAATAAATTTATGATATACCTACTTAGTATACATTATATTTATAATATGTATCTATATTTACACCATTATTTTTTGGGACCCTTAAAATAGTGATTATTCATAAGACATGAAAATTAATAATCAAAAGCTGAATACAGTCAATATCAAACAACATCATCCATTTAATTCTAACAATACTAATATGCCTATCGACATCGCGAACACAAACAAAAGAAACATTTTGAAAGACTATCACAAACAGTAGAGTTTGATCGCATGCACGTATCATTGTTCCTTCCCCCAATTACACGAGACTAACAGAAAAAACAACCTCAATAAATACATAATACAGATATAAAATATACTTAGTATTCAATAGTATATATATAATAATATAATAAAGTACAATATAATATATATATAAATATAGTAATATTTTACATTAATACAAAATATAAAATATATATTAAAGTATATATAATATATATAATATATATATATATATATATATATATATATATTAATAATATATATATATATATAGTAATATATATAAATATATATAGGTATACATATATAAAGTATTATATATTATGAAAGATTGGGACGATCTCGACTTTTACCTTAATGCCTTAAGGACGCAGAGGTTTCCCTCTGAAGCTTATTAACAATTTCTGCGCTACCCTCGGCCTCACTGGAGCACAAATTGCTATTCATCCAGACGCACTCGAAGCTGCTGTTAGGGATGTCCTTAATGTTACAGCTACGAGGTGAGAATACATGAAAATGGTCAATGATTAATCTTTAAATCCTAATTCCGTTTGAATTCTATATATGAATTTTTCATAACAGGGTTATGGTGGTTTTGGAACCATTGAAAATAGAAATATTGAACTTCCCCTCTTTATCAACGCTTAATGTTATTGTGCCAAATATACCAGGTAATGAAGAGAAAGGAACCCATTCTGTGCCATTTGATAAAACTATTTGGATTGAATCGTCAGACTTCATATCACGAGAGGTGATCAATATAATGTTGAAATGCTTCATATTATTATTATTTTTATTATTATTATATAATTGATTATTATTATTATTATTGATTATTAATATAATTATTATTATTATTATTATTATTTATTATTATTATTATTAATTATTGATTTCACATTCGTGTTATTTAAAAGGATAAAGTTGCTTTCAACTGGCAAAAATGAGTTCTTAAGGAATGCAAATAAATTTTTAGCTACATAATTTTCACAATATATTTTTGGTGAAGGCTTATACGTATGAAGAGTTTATGATATTGATAAAAAAATTATTTAGCCATTTAGTAATTTATAATATTTATGAGTTAAAATTATAATGTTATTTCTGCTAATTTCTGCTGTATAAATAATTGTTGGTAGATGGTATTCAGTAGTACTTACCATTAGTATTAAAAATATGAAGAGGATAAAACATATTGATAATGGTAGTGGTGTTATGGGTTAGTTTCAATTCTGTAGGTTAAATCTGTTAACTTTTCTTTTTCAATTCATTACCATTAATACATGATGAAAGAAAACTTGTAAGGCTGACATACCTAAACGTAACAGGATGTAAGACCAAAAATAATTATCATAGCCATCCAGATTGGAGTGAGGTGCGCAACGTACACCGGAAACAGAAAATTAGTAGAAGAACATGACGTAAGTCAAAAGGAAAGCCAACAGCCATCCTGTCATAGTCTTAATTGAAAGCCCGTTCCAGAAAAACACCTAGGGCTTCACAAGACCACGAGGGACTCTCACTGTGGAATCTCTTCAATGTAGGGTTCATCTCTTGGGACAGGCCCACAACCACTCTTATTATGCACCTTTTTTCCCGCCTCTGCCAAACTCAAATTCTATTCCTTCAGACATTCCTTAACTGACTCAATCCACTTTTTCTTCGGTCTCCAAACCGGTTGATTCCCAGCACATTCACTACTATGCATTTGCTTAACCAACCGACTATCACCCATCCTTTCCATATGACCAAACCATATTAATGCACTTTGTTTTTTCTCATTTACTCCTTTCTTCAATTAGCAACTACCAACACATTCATTTTTAATTTTATCAATTCTTCTCACCTAACACACCCCTAAGATTGTCCATCTGAACACATTGTACTTTAGATCTATACGTCTTATTCCAGGCCATAGTCTCATTACTATACATTAACACAGGTAACAATATACCCCCATGTAAGACCCTAGCACGCTTAAGACATAGTCCCTTTACATTCACCAAGGATTTAATTAATTGCTCCAGCCACCTTCCTACCATTCACAACTTTCCCACTACACTGCATCATCCGTCTCCTTTCCATTAAACATATAGCCTAATTATTTAAACTCAGATACTTGTTTTAATTGTCCAACCATGCAATATAATTCCCACTGCAAAAAGCTAGATCACCTGATTCTTATCAAAATTTACTTTCAAAACCATTCCTTTTACATCACCCTGAAAAAAAAATCTTTACCAACCCTCCCAAATTTTCTTCAGATTCGCTACACAAAACCAAATCATCAGCGTACAATAAGCAGGGCATTTTCCACTCTCATCCGTTTACTAACACCTCTCTCTACCACCCCTACATCTAATTCTTTCATCACTCCATCCATGTATAAATTAAATACCCATATGGATATAATATATATATATATATATATATATATTATGAGAGAGGAGGAGAGAGATATATATATATATAGGTATATATAGGTATATATATATATATATATAGGTGGTATATATATTTTCTTTCTTCACTTCCTTGCCTCCCAAGATTAAAGTGGCAAATGCTAATGAAAAGTGAAAGCAGTAGGAGAACATGACAAACGTCGAAAGAAAGCCCAGCCTTACTGCCCCTCTGTACCATTAATTAGTGAGAGCTGCCGCAGACAGAAAATCCACCCTAGAGCATCATGGACCGTGACGGGCCCTCACTATGGTAAATCATCAATGTAAGGGTTCATCCCTGGCCCAGGTGGGCCACAACCATGCCTCACAAAACCCCGCCATTCTCTCCTATCATGCACCTTATTCTCGCTCTGCCAAACTCACATTTTCTTCCTTCATGATCGTTCACCTGACCTGACCCACTTTCTATCTTCCAGCTGATTTTGTTCAACACCACCACTATACATCCGTTTAACCAAACTGACTATCATTCATCCTTTCCACATGACCAAACCATCTCAACATACTTTCATTTATTTCATTACCCCTTTCTTCACACCACACCACTCTCTTAATACGTTCATTCCTCTTTATCAATTCTTTCTCACACCTAGCACACCCTAAGATTGTCCATATCTGAACACATTGAACTTTAGATCTATACTTTCTGTTCCAGACCATAGTCTCACTACCATACACAACACAGGTAACAACATACCCTCATGTAAGACCTTAGCACACTTCAAGACTTAGTCCTTTTGCATTCACTAACGAATTGTGCCAGCCACCTTCCTGCCATTCACAACTTTCCTACTACACTTGCATCATCCGTTCCTTTCTCATCCAAATATACCCTAAATATTTAAATCAGACACTTGTCTCAGCTGCTCACCATCTAACATAACTTCACACTGGAGACTGTCTCACTCACAACCATAACCCTACTCATATCTTTAAACCCCTCCTTTACACACCCTGCCAAATCTCTCTACCAATCCTCTCTTAAACTCTCTTCAGATTCGCCACACAGAACCAAATCATCCGCATATGAAGAGGCACCTCCATCACTCCATTTCCACCATTTCCCAATAACTACATTTCCTGCATCCTGTAATCTGAATCCCTTTCAGAACCCTTCCATCCATATACACAAAATTGAATAAATCAAGGAGACATAACACAACCCTGTCTTACTCCGTTATTAATCCTAAACCATTCACCATTGACACCAGTTTACCTTACACACGCTTCACTTATCAGTCATACATACTTTTTGATTCCATTCAGAAGCTCCTACCACCAACACCATATATCACCAACACCTGCCATAACGCTTCCCTATTAACCCCATCATACGCCTGTTACACTACTCTATCATACTCTTATCATATATATATATATATATATATATATATATATAAGTATATATATAGTTATATATATATATATATATATATATATATATATATATATATATATATATATATACATATATATATATATATATATTGAAGTTAGTGGGGGCTGGATGAGAGAAAGGTGATAAGGAAGGAAGTGGGTAAAATTAAGAGTGAGAACTTAAGTGAACAAGGTAATAAGATAAGTATTTAAGAGCTGTTCGTAAGTAAATCAGTTGAATGTGAACAAGTTGAAATAACAAATCTGGGAGCAAAAGGAAGTGGTTGTTAGCAGTGCAAAAGAAGTAAAAAGGATGTGCTAAAGTAGGAATGTAATATTAACAGTGAATGGTGGAATGAAGAAATATGAACGTTAAAAGTAAAAGAAGTTGTGTGTTTGATCACTAAAACAATGATGAGGTTTCAAAAGATAGGTGTTTGGAATTATATGTAAAAGAAAAAAGGAATGCTAAAAGGTGCATACATAGGACGAAAAAAAGAGGTAAATGAACAGTTTGGAAGGAGGATGAATGGGGACTTACAAGGCAATAGAAAGCTCTTCTGGAAGGAAGTGAAAGAGGTAAATAAATAAGGGGAAAATGTTTAGAATAATGAATAGGATGGTGCTTTCATAACTGATGAAATGGATGGAGTGGAAGGAACACTGAAATCTGCATAATATTGGCAGGAATGAAGAGGTGAATGTGTGTGGGTTTGATGGTGCAAGAAGGAATAGGTATTTTGGGGATGAGGTAATGGGTAGAGTGAAAAAGTTAAAGAATGGTAAATCTGTGTATAGACATGAAATTACGTAAATTATCAAGAACGGAGGCGAGATGATGGTTCATTGGATTTGGAAGTTGTGTAGCAAAGCATTTTTGGAAGGTATAGTTCCGAGGGATTGGAGAAGAGCAGTAATAGTACTCTTATATAAGGGTAAGGAGGATAAGGGTAACTGTTGGAATTATAGGGAATTAGTTTATTGAACGTTGCAGAAGATATTTGCTGGTATTTTGCTAGCAGAGTGTCGAGGACTGAAGGACTGATTGGTGAAGAACAGGTGCGTTTAAGAGTGGAGGATGGGAGACCAAATCTTTATATTGAAACAAATGATTGAGAAAATGAGGGAGAAGAATAATAAATTGTATTTAGGTTTTATGGATTTGCAAGTCTTTATGGCCTGTGTTAATTATATATGGTGTTGGTGTTAGGCTTCTGAGTGGAATCAAAAGTATGTATGACGATAGTGAAGCGTATGTAAGAATAAATGGAGTCGAAAGTGATTGGTTTAATATTAATAGCGGAGTGAGACAGGGATGTGTTATGTCTCCTTGGTTATTCAATTTGTATATGGATGGGGTTATGAAAGAATTAGAGGTGGGGTGACAGGGGATGGTGTTAGAATGCTGGAGAATGAAAGAGAGAGGTGAGGGTTGGGGGATAGCTCAGTGGTAAAGCATCGAGTATATTGTCCTCAGTCGCAACAAGCGGTGGTTCAATCCCGGAGAAGGCAGTAATTCTTTACCTTCCCACTTATGTTCTTTGTTTAAGTTCTAAAATAAATTGTGATTATGCAATATTTAACACCTACAAATTATTAAGAACGAGGGATAGGGACAGGCTGACACCTGGTGATGTCACTGCCTTGAAGCCTGAAGGGGGCTCGATTGCTTTAAAACTGTTCTGAACCCAACTTTTTAGTTTGTGGAGAGCCTGTGTGGTAAAGCATCGATATATTGTCCCTGTTAGTCGCAAGAGTCATGAAAACTAACCTAGAGAAGGCAGTAATTCTTTACCTTCCCAACTTATGTTCTTTGTTTAAGTTATATATATATATATATATATATATATATATATATATATATAGTATATAAAGTATGAAGATATATATATATATATATATATATATATATAGTATATATATATAAATATATATATATATATATATATATATATATATATATATATATATAGTATATATATATATATATGTTTAGCAAGTAGCGAAAAGGATATAGGAGACTAAATAAACACACAAGCTGCCACAATCATGAGCATGCAGGCTTTATATTGAAAGTCGAAATAATGGTACGAAAGAATACTGGTGAAATTGACCATTTAAAGGCCTTGTTGAACCTGTTTCTGAAGAGAACAAGCCAAAAGCTTTCATTCATTGGGTGCCAAATCCAATTAGCTGTAGTTATTTAAATGAGTGTTGTAAGTTTTCATTTTACATTTTGCTAAATGAACACAAAATCATTGCTTTTAACCAAAATATTAAATTTGTTGTAATGTTTAGAAACAAATTTTTTTAAATGATCAGATTGCTTTATGTATTGACAATAAAAATTCTCTCTTTGACACACCTCATGAAATGAAGTGAAACAATTTCTCTCTCTCTTCTCTCTCTCTCTCTCTCTCTCTCTCCTCTCTCTCTCTCTCTCTCTCTCTCTCTCTCTCTCTCTCTCTCTCTCTCTCTCTCTCTCTCTCTCTCTCTCTCTCTCTCTCTCTCTCTCTCTCTCTCTCTCTCTCTCTCTCTCTCTCTCTTCTCTCTCTCTCTCTCTCTCTCTTTTTCTCCTCTCTCTCTCTCTCTCTCTCTCTCTCTCTCTCTCTCTCTCTCTCTCCTTTCTCTCTCTCTCTCTCTCTTCTCTCTCTCTCTCCTTCTCTCTCTCTCTCTCTCTCTCTCTCTCTCTCTCTCTCTCTCTCTCTCTCTCTCTCTCTCTCTCTCCCTCTTCTCTCTCCTCTCTCTCTTCTCTCTCTCTGTCTCTCTGTCTCTCTCCCCTCTCTCTCTCTCCTCTCCTCTTCTCTCTCTCTCTCTCTTCTTCTACATATATATATTATATATATACATATATATATAGCATATATTATTATATATATATATATATATATATATATATATATATATATATATAGTATATATATATATTTATTATATATATTATATATATATATATATATGTGTATGTATATATATGTTGATTTAAACTTTATATATTTATATATATATATATATATATATATAGTGTATATATATATATATATATAATAAGCCACCCACTTTTTCAAATATCTTTCTTATAAAACTTGGAAGACATCGTGTTGCTGTCCCAGAGTATTTTATCGGACATCAATCAACCATTGAAAACTTTGCCAAATGCTCTTGCAGATGTTTCGGTTTCCAACGCGAAGGCTTATGAGAAGTTTCAGTTCGAAAGAGTTGGTTTCTTTTCAGTTGACCCAGATTCTTCTCCTTCTAAAATAGTATTTAACAGAACTGTTGGATTAAAAGAAGACAAAGGAAAAATTTGATGTAATGTTATTAGTAAAACTTTTCAAATTTTAACTTATTCTTTCCTCAAAAAAAATTTAAATTTTTATTTTTTAAATGTTGTAGCTCAGCGTTTCTGAACTGATCATTTACAAAAGATATTGTAGAGGCAGAGAACTGTTAAGAGAAACAAGGAACCATCATATCGTGTTCAAAAGGGAGGCGAATGTATTAAACTTTATATTTGTAATGTTAGATTTATTGTTTGTTAAATTAACAAGTGGAATATGAAAAATATAATTTTTGTTAGTTTATAATGGAAGACGAAGGAATTGGGGTTTTGTCCTAGGTATGAGTGTTGATTCGAGTACTTATTAAAGAAAGCAAGATCTCAAGGAAGTTAATGTAACAAGTTCAGAGGAGCAGTGTCTATTGTAGTTGTAGTAATAGTGTAAGATTAATAGTGCATGATTTTGACCGTAATAAGATTCATGACACATGAGAGAAGCTACCCGAGATATGTGTGGTGGACTTAACACTTGGGGAGAAGCCAAATCTTAAATATGCTTTTAGTTTTTGTAACACGCCAATTTTTTTTTTTTTTTTATCAATAGTTTACCTTTTTTTTGTAGCTGCTGTATTATTTTCCTAATTTTAACGTGGGGAACACGAAAATGAGGTAAAATTATTTTTTGCAGCATGTAAGGTTTTTGAGTAGAGATTTATTTCGTACATATTTTTTTTGGTGATATTTATAAGGGGGAACTGATTGTTGAAGAACGAGGTGCGTTTAGAACTGGTGTTGGATGTGTAGATCAAATTTTTACATTGAAGAAAATGAGAGAAGAAAAAAAGGATACTTTATTTAGGCTTTATGAAATTGCAGCATGCGCATGACAGGATTAATAGATAAGCTCTGTGGCAGGTGTTAGTGATAAATGGTGGTGGTGGTAGGCTTTTGAATGAAATTAAAAGTATGTGTTGATAGTGAAACAAACTGTGTAAGAAAAATGGAGTGGAGAGTGAAAGATTTAATATTAATAGCGGATTGAGGTAGGATTGTGTTATGTCTCTATAGCTATTTAATTATATGAATGAGGTGGCAGGGGAGGTTGTTAGACTGATGGAGAGTGCCTTGCTTATTGTACGCCGATTATTTGATTTTGTGTGGTGAATCTGAAGAAAGTTTGAGAGGATTGATGGAGTGGTTTGACAGGGTGTGAGGATATGTGAGGAGAGTCCGCAGTGTGAAATCATGTTGGATGGTAGGCAGATGAAACCAGTATCTGAGCCTAAATTTTTAGCCTATATGTTGGATGGAAAGGGAACGGATGATGCACTGTGTAGAAGGAGAGTTACGAGTGGTAGGAAGGTGGCTGGTGCAATTAAATCTTTGGTGAATGCAGGGGAACTACGTCTTGAGTGCGATAAGGTTTTGCATTAAGGGTATGTTGGTACTGGTGTTAATATATAGTAGTGGAACTATTGTGTGGAATAAGAGGGATAAATCTAAGGTGCAGTCTGTTCATATGAATAATCTTAGGTGTGTGTTAGATGTGAGAGAATTGATGAAATGTATAGAGAAAAGCGTATTAGGGAGTAGTGTGATGTGAAGAAAGGAGTAAATAAGATAATAAATGTTTATTAAAGTGGTTTGGTCATTTGTAAAGAATGAATGATAGTCGATTTGTTAAGCGGTTGCATAGTGGTGAGAAGCGATCAACTGAGAGACCTAAGAAAAAAAAGGTTTAAGTCAGTAAAAGAGTGTTTGAAGGAAGGAATGTGAATTTTGGCTGCGACGCGCACTTAAGGGTATGATGGGGATTATTTTCGACTTTGGTCATGTTCTTCTGCATAACCATCTTCTTAACCCCAATCTCTGGAGATCCGTTGGGAAGATGAAGAAAAGAAAGCAGGATATTATATATGAAGAGGGCTGCCTATTGTCCCAAAAGTGAAGGACCACCTTTAATTTAATAAACAGAACTAAAGTACTTTAATTGTAGAACTCAACTTGTCAAAACAGCATACCCAGCTGTAAGTTCTAGGTTACAGAAATACTTACTGGCAATGAGAACAAAAATCCCTGTAATCAATTAAAAGTAATCATTTTTTAATCCTATTAAATTATATTATTTGAGTAGATCTAAACGTTACGATAAACAATGAAGGTATGCCTAATGTTACTTCATCTATCTACTCGACATATTCGTCCACACAACTATAACATCTTCGAAAATACAATTCAAGACCTCGCACGTCTTTAATATTATTAACTTTTCTCGTGGCTTTTTTTTTTATGATGATGATGGAAGTATCGCAGTTTTTTTAGCTAAACAATCTTAATAAGAGGTTCTATGTTCTGAGGCGTATATAATTTCTTCACGTCACTATCCATACACTGTACAAGGACGTCATTTGGAATTGTTTGGAGTATCTGGGGTAATCCCACTCATTTAGTCCTTAAAGTGGTGATCTGGGCATTTCGCCTTATCAATTCTTCAGCTTTCACAAACTCTACTCTTGTGGTGGAAATGTTACATAACTCCTTAAACTATTGAGTTTATATCACCACTTGAGTTCGGGCACTCGCGCAGCCGCTCCTATAAGGTACACTGAGCTGCTAGTAGATGTTCTTTTTTTCACACAGCATTCATTCACGAATGGACTCTGTGCCATCTCAGATATTTGTTTTAGATAGGAGCTTGCATTTAAAAAAAAAAAAATTAATTAATTTTTATCTTATCAGTACTAGCTTTTTTTCACTTATGTATCATTTTATTAGCTTAGATATATTTATTTTCATTTTTAAAATGCATACTTAAATAATTTAGCATATCGGGAGAGATGATAGTGCAATTTATTGATATAATTTATTCTGGGTGGATATATGTAAAGAATATACTGGAGTATTTTAATTATTAGTAATACTCTCGAGTGAGAGAAAATAGTTTTCTTCACTACTGCCGGTGGACGCAATGGTATACATCTGCAGTAATGAATGTTCTGAGACATTGAGCATTACATTTATTAGGTGGAGTATATTGAATATAGTGGGCTATATAATACTTATTCTCTTAAGATAGTACTTCGATTTTTCATAAGGCGCCCTATATGGAGTAAGAGAGGTTAGTTTCTTTGAATATTATATTTTAGTGTCTAGTATATGTACATAAATAATTCCAAAGTATTATTAACTTTATATATAAATTGCCCATTATACGTTTTATGTTTTTGCCATTACATTAGGTCTTTTTCTAATTCACACCAATCTTTCTTCTGAAGTCGTATTGCATGAAGTGTTATGGGCTCCTATATCCATTATAAGACGTTTAACTAAAACCTATTTATTATTATTAAATTGGACATGATTTTAATATTTTTTGTGTGTGCTATCAATTATCCTTAGCTTTAGTGATAGGCTTCCGGAGAATTATAAACTATAAGTCAAAGCTATTTATAAAAAGTGTATTACTGTAGGAATATGTCTGCCGAGTAAGGACTTTATAGCCCTCACCAAAGTGGTCCAAAGTCAATACGAGCACAGCTATTTTTTCTTCACCGCCCTGAGACGCTATAAGGGCTGAGGTATAATTTATTTACATTTGTAGATCTTTTATATCTTTCTTAGATATTATCATCATTTTTTTATTTTTATATAGTATCCTTTATATTTTTTTCACGTAAAGTTAATATTATCTTCTTCCTTACATCTTCCTACCCTTAATTTATTTCCCCTACTACCCCACGACTGAGGAGTAAGGCGCGTATTAGGTAACCAAGCATTATACACACACGAAACACGCAAGTATAAAAGAATATTACTGAATAAAATAGTAAAAAAATAATCACCCAAGCGCTTAAACCTATAGCCCCTTCTCTAGATTTATCTCAATTATCAGGGGTAGAGAGTTGACACGTGACCGATCTTGTAGAGATCACTAAGATATGATCGCTCACAATCTCACGAGCTCAGTAACTGCACTCCCTAATGCACTTTTGGAAATTTTTTTTTTTGTAGAGAGTCGCAGGCGCCTGAGGATCACTACGTAAGGGATATCAAAGTAGTAAGATTTAATAATACATGTGTACATGTTCTTAGATAATAGATTAAAACGGATTTTATAAAGTTTGCACATCACGCCGAGGTCAGTCCTGAGGCCGGTGCGACGGCGCCGCTGAGACGGACCACATTGTTACGTTTAAGTCAGGCCGTCACCCATGTGTCTTTAAATACGTAACCAATTTTTTTCTCTTTTTTTTTCTCTTCCTATGAACATACCTTTAAATCTTGCGCTCATTCGTTCTATGCTTTCTTTCTCTTTTACCGACCCTATAATTTTCTATATTTTATATCTTCTGGCTACATTTCTTAGCTTAACATATAACTCAATCCATTTTTTATTATCCTACATATCTGGACAAAGAAATCTACTGTCACATTTAAAGTAATTAAAAATGTCATAATGGACGATATAACTAACAATACCCCTGAATTCTCACATAAGAATATTACTGGTGGTCCGACTTCACCCCTCCTGGCCTGGCGGCGCAAGAAATTTTGACTCTTTTGAGCTCTTTCTCCTCCTTTACTACCCTATTAAAATTCCATTCATCTTTTTTAAAAAAAATCTTCAAAAAATATACAGTAACTTTTTATGTACATTTTACTAATCCTATTATCACCTGGCATTAACAATAATAGTCACAATAATGAAGTCTTTACCCGACCTAGACAATACGAAAACATTCCAATAGTGATTGGTCCGAGGCCAACCCCTTCCACATTTCACCATCCAATTAATTATGAGCGATGGTGACACATACGGACACCCACGTATATTAATGTGCCTTCGTCATGTCTTCCCTCTCTTTTGCTCTCACCTCAACTCCTTATTCCTTTGCTACTCGGATTCACACACATTTACTTGCAGTTCTCCCTATAGCATCGATAGCATATCCTCGACCTCAGTGTAATTACCATCTGCACAAATATATTATCTAAATATCGACTCATCTACATATAATTTGTCTCATTTACTCACGAGGTTAAAACTCACAATTGGTCAATTCATAGTGACGCTTTCTATAGGTTAGAACGGAAAAATTTCTTGTACCCTTATTCCACACCTCAAAGTCATACACACTATGGCATAACAATTACTATTTAAGATATAATACAAAACTTTCACTAGAACCTAACACTATTGCCATCGAATATAAAACTTGTGACAAGATCCACTACCTGCTAAGGCGCCTCCAAGATCTTAAGTCCTTTTCACAGTTCAACCAAATCGATTTAAATTTGGGCACCAGCCAACCTTCCTACCATTCACACTTTCCTACTAAAAAGAGCAGATGAGTATCTATAATCTAATTTTTTTTTTTAATATCTATTTTTTATTTTATATTACGAATTTTAACCTTGAATCACACCCCTCCTAAAGAGGCGGGGCTCCGAGGTCACCCCGCCAGAGACGCATATAATAATTATAGCCCCGACTGGGTAACTAGAGATACGATTAGATTTTCCAAAAACCCTGCGCGGTAGAGACACTAAGGAGATTATCCCATACGCTGGCTTACCAACTGAAGGAAACACAATCCATAAAATCATAACTTGAAAAGCATCTAACTAGAGAGCGTATGGTTAGACCTCAACTCTGCTTACAGCTCTCCATAAGACTAACCTCAACTTAATAATAAACCGTGTATACTCTAAATCCACTACCTGTGATAAACCTCTATGCACAAAGAGCGCTACGTGCCCTCTGAACAATATTGTATGAGCAAATTGCTATCCCCCTAGAAATGCGAGAGGGGAGAAATATCTCCGAGGCATCATATCACAATTCTCCTGACATTTCAAACATAACGCGAATTTAAGGATCTTCGCTACAGACCAACTAATAAGTTTTTGAAAACCCAAAACAAGGCATAGGGACCGCCCGGAAAAATTTGCTAAAAAAGGTCGGGACTCTCCAATTGAACCATTATAATTAGGTAGGTTGTGAGTAATTCTATTGCACTAACTCCTAAAAAATAATTTGGGGGATTAATCTGTTCTCTATCCCACTGAAAAACTAGTTTTTTTCTTGAGGGGTATAAGCAAATGGTACTTTGGGATAATTACACCTCGCCTTCATTTTTACATCCCTGCCAATTCCTGAATCTTCCCTTCCAAAAATTTTAAAAAATTATATATTATTATATAGTATATATATATTATATCCCCTCTATTCTTTTACAATAAAGCTACCCCAAATTACCATAGTACTAAAATTGAGGTAATATAAACCAAGGACTGACATTAATACACAAAAACCCAGCTCCTTCACACTCTGATATGATATATATATAATATACTTTACCCGTTCTAAATTAATTACTATATAACTATACCCCGATCAAAATGCGAACGGAAACAAACGGCAAGTATATTTGGGCTTTTTTTTTTATTTCT
Organism: Trachelipus rathkii; assembly: GCA_015478945.1. Taxonomy (NCBI): domain Eukaryota; kingdom Metazoa; phylum Arthropoda; class Malacostraca; order Isopoda; family Trachelipodidae; genus Trachelipus; species Trachelipus rathkii. The sequence goes on from JABUQX010118067.1 coordinate 33,815, forward strand.
TCGTGAACGAGAAGAAAAATATTTATCAATTAACATCCACCAAAAACATCCATCTTATTTGCGGACCAGACTATTTTGAATTTCGTCAAAATTAATTTTGCTGGCCACTCATTCATGAATGATATTTAATATGATTATCAACTAAACAAAACATCATTATAGAATAGTGGAAGAACTCATCACTCATTTTAATAAGTAATCCTATCATTACGTTCTTATACTCTACGTAACAAATACAGCTTCAGTCGTGAATATTATTTTTCTCTTTGCGCCGCGTTACAAATGGGTCACGGTTACTTGCCCGATACGAGTATTTACATAATATAATATGTGAATTAATATATATTTTATAATATTTCTTCGTACGTTTGTGACTTACTAATTTAACATTTGTTAAAAATCACAAAACTATAAAAAATGTATGTATCGTGTGCATGAAAACAAATAAATTTGGTAATTAACATAAAAACATTGTATACTTAAACTTAAATCATCTAGCTATTTAACTAAGCATACAATATTTATATTATTGGTAAATTAATACTTTATATACATGTACTGTAGCGACGAATGATCTCGAAAACTACGATTAACTTAACAAGAAAATATACATCCCAATATACTAATAATTATTATGTATTCAGTGGTAACATAGCATATTCGGTAATTTTATTGATTAAAATAAAAAAAAAAAAATATAAAAAAATTATAAAATTATTTTTATCTTTAATAAGCAATCAATTATACTGTAATTAACCGCCGGATATCGCGGGAGTTTTCCAACAAATTTGTATTCGGGTGCTCACATTTTCTGGTAGAGGTAGTCCCGTAAGGAGTCTTTGAGATATTGGCGCGGTACTATATCACCGTAAAGTATGGCGTGCCGACGGTCATATTTTTCGGTTACTGCCTCATCCCATTAGTCATGGCATATTTAATACATTAGGCACCTATCAAATAAAGCAACGGGTTAAAATAATACTCTTTAAAAGGATGTACAAAAAATATTAACACTAGGTATTTTTATTATTAATCTGTGTCAGATTAATTTAATAATAAATAAAGTGGAAAATTTATTTAAACTATAATAAGAGCTAACCACAAATATAAATAAATTCCTGCAGGACAAAATGAATAAATAATTAATAATGTTTGAAAAATTTATAGTTTATCGCTTCTTCTTTTTCTGACGCGAACAGTTATTTAACATCCGCGGCGTAGCTCTCAATTCTTAAGTGTCTTAACTCCAAAAGAGAGGCAAACACACATAATACTTCCCACAAAAGATTCTCATATCAAACTAAACATTGTCATATTACTACATGGAACACACATCCTTAATTTTTGAGCAGTAACTTCTATATGGCTGTTTAATGCGAAATGATGATCTTTTTTTTTCCTTCAAAAAAAAAGTTTCCCTTTTTTTAGAGATTGTAGCAGACCCTTACAGCCCATATTTTTTTGCAATTTTTCAAAAAATAAATTTTCAAAATGAGGTAGAGGGAAAAATTTTTTGAACTGATTATACCTCAAAATTAATTGTGTCAAATTAACTTTAATTTAATTTGAATAAGTCACTAAAAATCAGGTAGTGGCTTATTTAGATTCTAATCATAAACACACAAGCCTTTCCCCAAGTCTTATCATAACGAGTTAGCCATTATATATTATGAAAAAGTATTTTAGCATCTAATTTTCTAAACTTATCAAACTTCGTAATACATATGGGCGCCCACATGATAACGAGCTCTATATACTCTTCTAGCAGTTGATAAAAAAATTAAGTTAGGTTCTATAAAGTACAGAAGTATAAAAGCACTGCAGTAAATATAATATCCTTCAATATTAATAATTATTAAAATTTTTTATTTAATAATGACTTTGATGCTCTAAAAATAAGATTTCCGAAATATCTGTTAAAATATATATATACTATAATATGATGTTGCCACAAAGATAACCTCTTAAGACCTAGTATTTTTATACTGACTACTTTGCATTGGTTCTTAAAGCGAAAAACAGTCAATATATACCCTAAAACGCTCGACCCTATTCCTGGTCGAATACAATTTTATTTTGCGAATAAAGAGATGGCTTCTCTCCACACTTTTCCTCTTCAGCCTTTATATTGCCTCATTCGGCTCGTTGTCGCGCGCGGAGAGAATAATAATTTCTAATAAGAGCGAGGTACACGAATGGACGAAAATTGGTAAAAGTATAAAGATAATGCTTTCCCAAAACGGGGGTAAGAAAATACGTGAAAATAGAGAGAATATATTTTTCTCTCTCCTCTTAAAGATATAGATGATCATAGTAGTTAAAATATAATAAATAAAATATGAACATTGAGCTAAAAACCCTTATACATAGAATATTAGATATTAAATTTACAGTTCGTTAATTTTGTCTAAACAGCAGCAAAAATCGTATACTAAATTAATAAAAATAGTACGCCTGAAAAATTATACTAATGAAATTTCCTATAATTATATGTATTTAAATATATATGATATTAGACACAAAAGTAATAATTTGATATCAGGAATATAATTCCTTACGTTATGGTGAAGTCAATTTTTATTATAACTTTTATGAGTATTTTAATACTTTGAGGAAGTTTATAAAAAACGAAAAACCAGCAAAACACACAAAAACAGAAACTAAATTTTTTATAAATGTAGTTATTATTCATTAATCACTACAGAATTTCTTATAATAATATTGTATAGATATAATTAATCACAATTATGTGATTTTAATAAATAAAGAAGACTAAAACCTAGCCTATTATGCTGTGCTCATTCATTATTCTTGAGTTAAATACAAGCGTTTTCAGATACATTTATTATTTAATGAGTATACTAACCATGACTAATATAGCAAAAATCGTAATAAAACGCTTCACACCTAACGTAAAAGAATAATTTTTCATAATTATCTGTAAATAATATCAAGAATACACAAAAGAATAGCGAACTCTATACAGACCCATTAAACGCTGTGTAAACATTACTCTATTTTGAGCGGCAATATTAAGACAAGTATGCCTGCTTTTCATTCTTTTTATATAGATCCTTCTGCACCTGTTTATGGATCATACATATCGAATCCTGCACCAGAACCCCACAGAATGGAGTAATTATATATTATAACGAAATTCTATGTTTTTCTCAGTCAAACCTAAACTTCCTTTTTAATATTATATATATAGATAGTGAGTAAAGATAAAATATCCATAATTTTTAACAGGTTCTAATAAAATAGAGCATACATATGAGACTTAAATATGTTCTCCTCACATTTATTGAAAACATCATTCACAGTAACGGCATTATACTTGATTTAATCAGTCGATATGACCTTAGAAAAGTCAAATTCCTTCCATTTGCTTAAACCAGATTTGCCCCCGTTTCTACGGGTACCTACCGTCGGGCTATATATCAAGGGATGGGGAGTCGAGTCGAGAGCGTTTCCAAGGGGTAATGAGGTCAGGATGTTCAGAGAGTACGAAAATTAATTAAAAAAGATAATATGAAACTCTCATATCGAACTCGCGGAAAAAAATATTTTATATATGTAAACTTTTATTCAACTTAAACATAATAAATTAGGAATAAACTGTAATAATGAAATTATTTAATTTTACTTATATATGATCATCAGTGAAGAGTATAATTATATTTTGACATTTTTATATCATATTGAATCCAATTTGAATTTAATTTATTTATTAATTAATTATTTTTATCAATTTAATATAATATAATAGAAAAAGCAATAAACACTTTTAATCATAACTATACGTTACATTTTCTGAGTGGTTAATTTTATCTTTAATAAAAAATTGTCGTGAAAAAAAAAATAAATAGCCTCCGACTCCCAGAGTCGATAATTAAAAAAACACTACTTCTGACTCCCATGGAAAATTTCATACACACAAATTTTGTACGATTATTAAATATAGCATCGCTCGCTGTTGATTAATTCGTTAATGCACAATACACATAGTCACTTTTTATTTTATAACCAGTTTTTATTTGCTGATTGCTTCCTGAGTAGTTTGTCTCAGGCATTGATGAAGGTCAGTCTGTGAAAACGAAATACTGTAATACTTTTGCTTTGCAAACAATTGGAATCAGCTGTTGTGGAATCCGGCGAGATCGGATAAACAGAATAAAAAAAAATTAACATTGATTTATATTACAAAGATTGAATCAAAATCTATTGTGAATGGAGTTTTATCGATTTTGGAAGAAATTAGATTTAAAACTGTTTTATTGAATGAAATTATTCATAATTCACGGGCATACCACGCCTTCATTTTTTTAGTGTTACGACATTTTCGTAAGACGTGACTAAATTCAAGTAATCACAGGAAAAACAACCTTATAAGAATAAGGAAATTCCTTACGTTTGGTAACATTCTACATTTTGGGCATAAGCTTCAAAAACCAACGCACAAAACCTCGCAAGCATTTCTTACGTTCGTAAGCAAAATACAAAAGCGAAAACAACCTATATTTACATACAGCAGGTCAGATATGCTAGGAAACTAATCAAGACAAATTGGCGGAATATATATAAATATATATAAATTATATATATATATATAATATATATATAATATTATATATATATAATATATATATATATATATCATATAATAATATATTAGGTAGCTGTTAGAACAGGACCCACAACATTTTTGAGACCGAAAAATTTTCGAACCAGTCAAAACTTTCCTTAAGTTCAGAAAAATTAGAGTTTAAGTTTTTTAAGAAAATTCTTTAGTGGCAAGCTTCTTGAATTATGCCAGAAGCTTGCCACTAAAGAAATTTCTAAAAAACTTAACTAACTTAACTTTTCTGAACTTAGAAAGTTTTTTGAACTTAGAAATTTTCGGTCTAAAAATGTGTGGGTCGCTGTCTTAATTTTACCCTATATATATATTAATTAAATGCAAAATTAAAAAACAAGACAAATTTGAAAACTTTACATTTCTAGAATTTTTAAATTCCCTTTCGTCTGATAGCAAGGGGCTGAAAAACCTCCTTCTATGCATGCATAATACCAATCAAATGAATGGTGTTGATGAGCTCAAAACCTTTCAACTAACACCACACCACCCTGCAGCAACGCGGGACATGGCTACATAATATAATAATATATATATATATATATATATCAGGGTTGGGTTCAAGTACATGCTTTTCCAACGTCAAGTACAGTAAATCACACACCCAAGTACCACCACCTTGTTGATTATGCTATAACCCCCGGAACCCCTATATTCTAAACACAAAAGATCCACGAAATAAAAGTAAAAATAAAAAGAAAAAAAAAAATCAAAAAAAAAAAAAAAACGAAAAAAAAAAAAAGAGGTTTAAAAAAAATTCAAAAGAAGACCTCCTCTCGCTTGGTTCCAGTCCGTCCCGTACCCTCTCTCGCTTTGTTCCCGTCCCCGTCCCGTCCCGTTCCCTGGTCTCCCGTACCCGTACCGTCCGTCCTTCTGCCCCCTGCCTCTCTATCTCTATCTATTATCTCTCTCTATATCTCTTATCTCCTCTTTCTCTTCTCTAACTAATCTAATATCTAGTATATATATATATATATATATATATATATATATATATATATCTATCATCATCATTTATCATCATTCATCATCAATCATCATCATCATCATCATGCTCATCATTCATTCATCATCATCATCATCATCATCAATCATCATCATCACAATCATCATCATCATCATCATCATCATCATATCATCAATCATCATCATCATCATCATCACCACCCCCCATCTTATCTCCCCAAGACTGGAAGGCACAGGTGCGTACATACCGAAACATAAACATAGTAGAAGCAATATGAAGCTATGTAAAGGAAAGGAAGCCCAGCTTACCGCCCCCTTAATAACCAATAAGGGAGACACTCGTCGCATGTCCAGAAAAATCCACCCTATGAGCCTTACGGGACTGCGACTGACCCCTCACTATGACCTCTCATCAATGTGGGGTTCAATTCCCTTGGCCCAGGTGGGCTACACCATACCTCCTCACAAAACCCACCATTCACTCCTGTTATGCCACCTTTCTTCTCCTCTGCCAAACTCATTTTCTCTCCTTCAGGCATTCCTTTTGAGGTGAGTTCTTTTGGGTGTCTCAACCGGTCGATTCCCATACATCTACCACTATACATCGTTAACCACCGTCTGTCCGGTCCAATCATAGTCCAACTGACAAACCATTCTTAGACGTACTTTCATTATCTCTCATCTTACTAGCATCTCCACACCAAAACAACTCTCTAAAACGTTCAGTCCTCTTTATCATTTCTTTTCACACCAAGCACGCCACAAGATTGTCCATCTGATCACATTGTAATTTAGATCTAACTTCTTATTCCAGAACCATAGTCCCACTACTATAGCATTAAGCACGGTACAACATCCCTATGTAAGACGCTATGCGCACTCAATACACTTGTCCTTTACCTCCACCGAATGATTTAACTGCAACAGCCAACCTTAGTGCCCTTCCAATTTTCTGCTACTACAGCTCTGCATCAATCTCGCTCCTTTCATTCACATTATCCTATATTTAAATTCAGACACTTTCCAGCTGCTCACCATCTAACATAACTTCCACACTGAGGTCTTGTCCCCTCATCACAACCAATAATCTTTACTCTATAAGTTTACGTTCAAACCTTTCTTTTATCACACCATCCTATTCTCTACTAGTCTCTCAACTCTCCTTCAAATTCGACACAACAAATCACCTTCAATAATCCTCCAACTCTCAATCATTCTCGCATCATTCAACTCTATCCTTGTCACCCTGCCTCAATCTTTCACATAACCTCATCCAATCAGATTGGATTGCCAAGGATGACATACCACTCCGTCTATCCGCTATATAAAATAATCAGTCCGATCTATTTGTTCTACAGCGTTCACTATTCAACATACTTTATTCTTTCAGAAGCGACAACCAAACCAATCACTACACTGCAGTAGTCATTAACCTATTTACGCCTGTTGCAAATCCAAATCCAATCCCTCGGAACTATGTTCCTGGAGCAATTAAATCATTGTTTAATTACAGATTTGGATCCACAACATTTTACCACTTTCTAACGCCCCCTGCTTCCTCAAATTAGTTTTTCAGCCGACGCATCTCTTCGCCAAATTCAGTATATATTCCCTAAATAAACTATAATATCATACCTTTTCCTTCACTTATTAAAGGTCTAGATATTGACTCCCCAATCCCTCGGACTATCCCTCTAAGTTTTGTATAAATAACTTATCAAAACTTGTATATATCTATATATATATTATAATTATATATATAATAATTAATAATAATATATATATATATATTATATATATCTTATAATATATATATATATATATAATAATAGTATACTATAGCTCAGTATGGTTTTGTGGGCTGAATCTGAATAGAGTTTAGAATATTGGTAAGATTTGGAGGGTGTGTAAAAAGGATGTTTGAAGTAAACGTAGAATAAGAGTAAGGTTATGGTTAGGTTATGGTAGCGAGTCGTCCTCAGTGTGAAGTTATGCAGATGGTGAAGCAGCTGGAACAAGTGCACTGAGGTTTAAATATGTAGGATATATATATGTTGGAAAAGGGAACGGATGATGCCGAGGTATAGGCTAGTTGTTAATTTGTGCAGGAAGGAGGCGTGGTGGGAATTAAATAGGATGTAAAGAGACTCAGTCTTGAGTGCGCTAGTGTCCTTAATGAGTATATGTTGTTCCTGTGTAATGTATATAGTGAAGACTACGGTCTCGAATAAGAGGTAATAGATCTAATAAAGTCCAATGTGTCAGATGGACAATCTTAGGGGCGTGTTAGGTGTGAGAAGAATTGATAAAATGAGGAATGAACGTATTACAGAGTTGTATGGTATGAAACAAAGGGATAAATGAGAGAGATCAAATGACAGTAGCTTAGATGGTTTGTGGCACTGTGAAAGACTGGATGTATAGGTCGGTTGTTAAGCGGATGTAGTGGTGAGTGTGTTGTTGGAAATCGACTGGCTGAAAGACCGAGAAATAAGTGGATTGAGTCAGCAAAGAATGTCTGAGGAGTGAAGTGTGAGTTTGGCAGGGGCGAGCAAAAAAGGTGCATAATAGGAGTGAAATGGCAGGGTTTGTGAGGGTGTATGGTTGTGTGCCCACCTGGGCGCAAGGAATGCAACCCCATATTGACGAGATCCAATAGTGAGGGTCCGTCGCGGTCGGTCGAAGCTATACGGTGGATTTTCTGTGCGGCGAGTTCCCACTATTAGGTATAAAGGAAGGTAAGGCTGGTGCTATTCATTTCGACTTGTTCCATATCTTCTGGCTACTTTTCTGTTTCTGGTTATTGAATGTTAGGCACCTTACCCCCAGTCCTTGGGAGAGAAGGTGGGAAGGATGGTGGATGAATTGATGATGGATGATTATATATATAATAATATATATATCTATAATAATAATATAGAATACTATAATATATATCATATATATATATATAATATATAGTATAATATATATATATATATATATATAATATAATATAAATGATATACTCCTATAAAAATATACTGGAATTATTAGGAAATCATTTATTAAAAAACAATAATATCAATACGTAGGAAAATGAATAAAAGAAAATAAAAATACTTGGCAAGTTAAAACATGCCAAAGTACTTGCCCAAGTTTACCAGCACAAGTACCAGTACAAAATGGCCCTCAAGTACAAAGTAAACAAGTATCAAGTACAAGTGGTTTTAGAAAACTGCAAGTACAAGTACAAGTACAAGTACTCCCTAAAATGTACTTAAGTACAAGTACAAGTACAAGTACTTGTACTTGAACCCAACCCTGATATATATATATATATAATATATATTTTATCTGATATATGATACTATATATATATAATATAATAATATATATATAATAATATATAATATATATATTATATATATATATATATATATATATATATATATATATATATATTATATTATGTTGGTAAGTGTTGCCGAACGCTAAATGTGAAGTTGGGCTTGTTAAAGCTATGGGCAACAAGTTTACTGATAGCCGATACTCCGACTCCTCAGATACTGATTCTGATACATCAAAAATCGACCGATACCACCAATACCAATGATACCATGGTATCAGTGCATCACTTATATATAAGTTTATATATATATATTATAATAATAATATATCATATATTATATATATATATATATATCTATATAATATATATATATATAATACTATAATATACCGTAAGACGGGGCAATTCGGTCCAGCATGGGGCATTCGGTCCACGTGGGGCATTGAGGTTGAGTGATTGGAGTTGGCCTAGTTGATATTAAGAAAAGCAGGAAAGATGTAAAATAATATATCCTGATGATCCAGCCGATTCATTCCTATGCAACCATTAACTAATTTCACCAATTTCTTTTGATTTTTTTTTTCTTTTCTTACTACTTCAAAATCTGGTAATTTTAGGCTTATTGCCTAAGAATCATAAGCGAAAATAATTTGTACGAACATATTGGTCCAAGATATGTCATTAAGAAATAGTTCAATAACCTTATTGCAAATCCGTTGGAAGTCATTGCTATCAAGATGCTTGAAAACAGCTCTGAAAGGAAGCTCATTCTGATGAAGGGCTCAACCGACGGTGTGCAATTTACGAATGATTTTATTTTCAAACATGTCTACAAGGCCTCATTCAATCTTCAGTGTTTGCATTTATATTGTCAAGAAGAACAGCTTTTAGTGTCCGGACGCTGTTAAACTCTTCCAAGACAATAACAACTTTTTCAGCAAGACGTAGATCCAGTTGCACCTTTATTTGGAAAGAACGGGATACTCTGATGATGATGTTGCCAGACCCTTAACCAGTTTTCGTTCTTGCATTGGTTCTTACGAAACGTAATATGCCTAAAAGCTCGAGTTCTTTGCTTCGTCTTTTCGTTACCAAAGCGCGTTTGCGTTCTGTTTTTGTCAAATAAGCGCAAAATCGTAAAAGAAATGCTCACCAAACGTTAAGATGTTTCAATAAATTTCCTTGTTTTTTTTTTTTTTTTTTTGGGGGGGGTTTAATTTTTATAAAAAATTAAAAGAATTGCAACCTTACAAAATAATTACATTAACAGTTCGTTTTTGTTCAACAGGGCAACAATCGGTCAAAAAGAAACGCCTCACCAACGTAAAGAATTTCCTTACATTCTGGTATATAGAATACAAAAGAATTAAGGAAATTCCCTACGTTTGGTAAGCATTTTTTTACGAATTTTGCGTTTGACAAAAACGAACGCAAACTCGAACATTTATTAGTTTTGAAAGTCAAATTTCTTAAAATATAATACTGTATACCCTTATGTTTAAAAAGAGACCTAAAACCCTTGAGCTTGCATTGATATGCTAGAGTTCGCGTTCATTTTTGTCAAACATGCAAAATCGTAAAAAAACGCTCAACCAAACGTAAAGAATTTCCTTTAATTTTGTATAAGTACAGAATAAAAAAGAATTAGCAACCTTAACAGAATTTAAGGAAATTCCGTTACTGTTGCACGATGCCCTTTTTTTTTAAAACGATTTTGCAGTTTGACAAAAACGGAAGCAAAGCTCGAAACATTTTATTACGTTTTCCGACCCAATTTTCTTACCAAAGAATATTGTAAACCATATATGTTTAAAAATGAAAACTGACTTATTATAATTTATTAAATAAACCACTTAAGTTGAGGATTCTTAGGGATATGAAAATTGAAGTGGAACCGAATTGGCCCCGCCCCCCAAAATTGTGGGGCCAATCGGTCCATGTTACTTTATCGGCTTCTAAACAGTTAATCCTATATTAATACAGAGATACAATTATACTAATTTTACTCCTAAGGGAACACCTAACAATATAAAAAAAAAAAATTTCGAAAAAAAAAAAAAAAATGAAGTCTCCACAAACCTTAGCATTTTGAGTACCCTGATTTGGATGCGAATCTGCCCCATTTTGCGGTATACTAGCGTCAGGCGGGTGACAGGTCCGCCCTCTTTAGTGAGGGGTGATTCCGGTCCACTCTCATAAATAAATAAAAAATAGTAAAAAAAAAAAAAATTTTTTTCGCTCATTTTAATTCGCCACGCGGTAGTAACTACAAGTTTTTTTAGAATCATCTTTTAATTCTAAGAAAGTTTTTATATTTTTAACATATTAGAAATAGGGTCAAAAAAGTGTCCTCTCAATAGATTCACTTTTGAAAAATGTGGAGGTTTTAACTTCGGTTATAAAATGAAAAATTTGTGGACGATTTTAATGTAATTTTTCATGCGGACACTCGAGTTTGTTAGCTTTAAACTGCAAAGTAAATTTTGATCCAAACAGTATAGCTGGCAATATCAGGGCCTAACTTGGTCCGATTCACACCTCCGTAAAAATTGATGAGGGGTGAATCGACCACCATTGTTTTTCGTATTTTACGAATTATTATATGTAATTTTTATGTACGTATATATTATTTAAATATAATAAGAACAATAACTTATATTCAAGTGAAAATTTAAAAAATAATGAATTTTTAAAAAAAAAACGAATTCAAAAAAGTGTCAAAATTTTTGAGCGGAGAAGGTGAAATTCGGGACCACCTTATTTTTATTTCTATTTAACTTGTCATTTATCTGACTTGTTTATTACTTATTACAAATTTAAATAGATAATAATTATTATGATTAAGTAATAATTAAAATATAAATTGAATTTATACGTAAAAAACGCATTTAAACAGATGGTTCCGAGTCACCCTCAATGCGTGGTCCGCTCCACCCCTTCAACGGTCAGCTGACTCAGCCGTTATTCAAAACTTTAAATAAAATTTATTCTTCAGAATTACATAATTTTTTCTAGCTTTATGACCGAACCTATAGGGGCGTGATTACCAAAAAAAAAAAAAAAAATTCCAAAAAGTGCATTAGGGGGAGTCGGGAGACCAAGTTATGCCTAGGTGGTCCCAGTCACCCGCCCGAGCACTATATAATATAGTATATATATTAATATTATATATATATATATATAAATAATATATAATAATATATAATAATATAATATATATATATTATATATATATAAATTATAAAAGGTAAAATCTCTGCATCATTTAAGCCAAATTTTAATTTGGGCGGTAGGGGATGAACTACTGGTTCTCAAGAAAATATCGTGGCTTCACAGGACTTTCCATTGTGGAGTTTTTTTTACTTATAGACCACAGTACCAACGTACCAAAATGTAATAGTTTTATAAAATTCTATTGTGGCAGTGTAACTATAAACTACACACAACATCTTATCAATCATAAAGAGTCGTTTTAAAATCGACCTGACTCGACTCATTACCTCCTTGAAAACCTGACTCCGACTCCCCATCCCGATATATGCCCGACGGGTAGAATGAAGGATTTGACTTTAGGTCATGGCATGGAACATTTTGAAATGAGTTAATAAAATTCATGTTAAAATCACTTGTTTTATTAAATCACAACTTTTTACAAATCGACGTTTCGGGAAAATATATTTTCCCCATCACGAGGAAATATTAACTGTAATGACTATGACAAGACAGGCGGAATTAATTATATGTTAATGTTAAGTGAATGTTTGAGATATACAAATATAAATATATATATATATATTATAATATATAATATATATAATTATATATAAATATAAATATATATAATATATATAATAAATATAATATAATTTATTATTATATATATAATATATAATATATATAAATATAATCTATTTATATTAATGTATTTATTATAAGGGAAATATCATATTAAATTCTTACCCCATATGGAACAAATTCTCATCTTACCAAAAAATTTTTTTGGGGCGAGAACGCAGAATCCTTCCGATCTGCGCATCTACTTTATTGGCATAAGTTGTACACAGTAGGGTGAATGTTTGAGATATACAAATATAAATGAAGTTATATAATCATATATATATATAATATATATATTACGTCATGGGGGACACGGTTTTCGGTGGGAAACGGGTAAAGTTTAGAAAATGTGCTATATTTTCATAATGGCAACCCATAAATTGGGGAAAGGTTTTTTTGTTAGATAAAAAAACAAATTAATATATTCAATAAATTAACAATTGCCTTCAGTTCAAAAATTCCCCATTGAAATTTTTTTTTGAAAAATTGCAAAAAAATGCTAAAGGTCGTACTCTCAAGACTGAAGAGATCATCATTTCGCATAACAGTATAAATGTGTAAAAGAGTTCCATTATAATTGCAATGTAGTGAATATTAGTTATAAGTGGTTACTTTTGGGGTAAACGGGTGAGATTCAGGTAAATATCTACTATAGTTCATAAAGCAAGTTTTTATCAAACTTGTAATGTTATTTTCCTTTATATAAAAATAGAAGTAACGTTGAAAGATATTATTACCGTGTATATATATAATTTGATATTTTGTAAAAAATGGCCAACCTTACATAGTACGCAATATAATACGATCTTACAGACCCAAATTACTATGAATAGTATTAAAGCTATACGATTGAAAAATAATATTTTTTTTTTTTTTTTTTTTTTTTAAGCAACATCCACATATCTATACCCGTCCTAATTGTATTGGTCTTTGTATGTTTTTCGAGATATGGAGTACAGTAAGTAAGTTTTACCAAAATATATGCTCGTAATGCCAGGAAGTTAGGTAAATTTTTTAATTATGTACAAATTATGTAAAAATAGGAATCGGTTCAAATGAGTTGTTTACAATAAAGAATAATTAAATTAAATTGAATTTAAACCGACCGCCTACTTACCCAAAATTTTCACATAGGCATTTTTCAAAAAATTTACGAAAAATATTTATTTCACATTTTTAATATTCTTTATTCAAACTTAAACAGGTTTAAATTTGAGAAAAACATTTAAATATGGGTGTAACTTGAAATTTTCTATTTCCCCTGCTTCTAAAAAAAAAAGCCAATATTTCCGTTTCCCCATTTGACGGTATATAAATAAATATATAATATATATTATAATATATCTATTTATTATATATATTATTTATTATAAATTCTAAATATATAATAATTTTTAAATTTTTGGACGGGAATAATGTAAGGGAAAAAATGGAACAAATACCAATTCCATTCTATCTCAAAAAAAGCCGAAGGGTTTATCATGGTACCACAGCGGTATTAGATGCCGATGGAAGTTATTTAGGGAAGTATAGAAAAATGCATATACCGATGTGATACGGCAACTCAATTTTGCCTCGTTGGTTTCAAACTAATAGTTTGGTCTGTAGACCCTTAATATCTAATTTAAATGTCGGTGAAGATATCGTGCGTTTTCGTCCTCCATTTCTATAGCATGCTATTTTGTCAGGCACTACTTTTGCATGGTATATAGAGTTAGATATATTATATATTTTAGTATAATTTATCAAAACCCAGGTTTAACTTTTCAATATCATGTTTCCGTCAAGTTAAAAGTGGTTTCCTTTCTTACCCCGTATTTGAACCTTTCGACTCTTACCCCGTCGGGCTATAGCGTCGGGCGGGTGACGGGCCGCTCTTTAAGAGGTGTCGGTCCACTCTAAAAAAAAAAAATAATAAAAAAAAATAAAAAAATTTCCACTTTTAATAGCCCGGGTACTACAGTTTATTTCGTCTTAATCTAAAAGTTTTTATATTTTAAATGTTAGAACTGTTTGATTATTCGAATTCACTTTTTAACAGTCTTGCCCCTCCAAAACTTGTATAATGAAAAATGGAACGAATTTAATTTTTTCAGTGGATACTCGAGTATGTTAGCTTTAACTGGCAAAGTAAATTTTTGATCAGTATTAGTGGCAGAAAAACGGGGCCTAACTTGGTCAGATTCACCCCCATAAAAAGGAGGGTGGCTTCGACCACATTGTTTTCGTATTTTACGTATTATAATAATATTTTTCTATATTAATTTAAATGAATAAAAAGTTATTATAATATATTTTGTTAAAAATGAAATTTAATAACAAAAAGAATTCCAAAAGTGTCAAAATTTGGGCGGAGAGGGTGAATCGGACCACCTTTATTCTGATTTTATTTATCATTATTGACATTTTTATTCTTATTTTAAATTCAAAAGAAAATAATTATTCCTAAGTAAATCAATTTAAATTGAAATCATCTAAAAGACGAAATTAACCGATGTCGAGCAGCCTCAAGTGTGGTCGCTTCACCTCCACGGTCAGGTGACTCGGGCGTTATCAACTAATACTTTGATTCTAGAGTGCATATATTATTTGTTGCTTATGCCCGATATAGGGCCGTGATTTACAAAAAAAAATTTCCAAAAAGTGCATTAAGGGGAAGAGTCGGGGACCAAGTATACTAAATGTCCACGCACCCCGCCGACCTAATAGAATATATATTATATTATATATATATTGATATTTAAATAATAATATAAGTATAATATATATATATATATAATATATATATATATAATATAGCCGTCGGGCGGGGTGCCTTGGACCACTTTAGGTATACCTTCGTCTCCCGTTTTTTATTTATCACACTTTTTATAATTTTTTTTTTTTAAATTCAAGGCCATATAGTAGGTAATAAGCACACAAAAAAAATAATAATGTAATTCTAATAATAATAGTTTTATTAAAGTTTAAATAAAGCTCATTCAGCCTGACCTTGGAGGGGTGAATCAGACCAATATGCAAAACAAAACGAAGATGCAAATATAGCTATAAGGTAAAATTTAATTATTTATTAAATATATATATTAAAAAACGATATAAGGTAAAAATCAATTATTTAAGAAAATATATTAAGAAACTATCAATAAATAATAATAATTGCAATTTCGCAACATTACTGAGACTGATACCTTGCCAGGCATAATATTTTTTTTAGAGAATAAAATACTAATATTTAAAGTATTATTAATAAATATTAGAATAAAATACATTTTTTTATGTAAAGTTAATTATTTATTAAATATATATATATAAATGTATATAAAAAAGCGATATAAGATAAAAGTTAATTCATTTAATGCAATCATACAAGCAACATTACTGAGACCGATCCCTTCGTATGTTGCAGGAAAAAAGAACCCTACTCAGAATGGACGCTGCCAGGCCTAAGATGTTACTAATATTTAAGGAGTTTTTGATAAATATTTGAATAAAACTTTTTTTTTTAAGTTGCACCCATGAAATTGCTCGCATGAAATACATTTTTTTAGGTAAAGTTAATTTTTTATTTAATATATAACTATATAATAAAAAACGATATAAGATAAAAGTTAATTAATTTGATGCAAGCAACATTACTGAAACTGATACCTTCGTATACTTTCGTATGCTGCAAGGTAGAAAGAAGCCTACTGATAGCCTACGCTGCCAGACCTAAGATGATACTAATTTTTAAGGTGTTATTAATAAATATTAGAATAAAATACATTTTTTTTAAAGTTTCATCGATGAAATTGACCGGGGACGACGGGGGGGACTTCGTCCCCCCTCTGTCCCTCCGTCGGCTCGAACCCCCTAAAAAGGATATAAAAAGAAAATATAACATTTTCTCCAGAGCATAAAAATAAAATGGTATTTGGCAACTTTTGCCCTCGAGAACTAATGCAGGATTCAAGATCAATCAGAGCGTACACTTGCCAGGTCTAAGATTATACTAATTTTTTAGGTGTTATTAATAAATATTAGAATAAAATAAATTTTTTTTTAAGTTTTGTCGATGAAATTACTTACTGAAATCAAAAATGTTATTTATTTTCCTGTAGATGTTATAGTTTTTCTAGTTTACATGCCTGGCCTCTTCGGGAGCTGGCTATATATAATATATATATATAATAATATATATTATATATATACTATATATATTATATAATATATATACTTTATATATATATATAACCGTAAATAAATCTATTCTATCCTAACCAACTTATCATAACCCAAGGCTTAAAAATTACCAGTTAGACCATCTAGATGGTTGTCGTTGCCCAAGCTAACTAAAGATGGATTCATATGCCAAACCAAACCTAACCTTAGGATAGTTGTCTTTAAGTATAAATTAATACTATTTAGTTTAATAAGAATGATACACTCCGCTTATGGATAAATTTGCTAAAAATATAGGAAATTGCAAATGTATCATCTTTTAGAATCTTTTAATTTTACCTACAACTTCAATTATTTCTTAACAACCACAGGATTATTATATAATATTAATATATATATATATATATATATATATAATAATATAAATATATATAATAATAATATAATATATTATATATAATTATATATACCGTTATATATATATTATAATATATATAATATATATATATAAGCACAAAATTTGGACATATACTTATTTAAATTGGCTAAATGACACTTTGCCTCAACTTTTTTGTACACTTCATTGATGAATGTGCAAATACTTAATACCTGCAGTTATTATTTTATTTTAAATTATGGAAAAATCATATCTGTTTTTCGAACGGATTTACGTCGTTTAAAAATTTTCCGGGGGTTGGAGGTTGAAGGAGGGGGGGGGGGGTGGAAGAAAGAAAATATTGGTTAGGGGGTTATGGTTTGGGATGTTTTTTCATAATATAGTTGTTCAGGTTTTTTGATGGTTGGAGAATGGTATTTTAAGAGTTTGTGTTGTAAATGATCTAAATTGGTTCTCCTGTCATATTGTTGAAATTG
>JABUQX010118068.1:0-50076 GCA_015478945.1 Trachelipus rathkii
TATATATATATATATATATATTATAATAATATATATATATATTTATATATATAGTATATAGTAATATATATATATATTATTATATATATATATATATAATATATATATATATACAATATCCTATATTAAAATAAAATTGGATAACATATATAGATATAACATTAGAAATGTATATATATAAATTTTGAAAATATATAAATATATATATATAATTAACATTTATTGATGTTATGAATATATGCATTCGATATATTGTATATACTTATGTATATATATATTAATATAATATATATTAATTAATTAATAAATATATATATATTAATAATATATAATATATAATTATATATATATATATATATTATAATAATAGTGAAAATATTTGAAGGACCACTGAGGATAAATAAAGGAAATATATTATATATTACATGTTTATAGCTAACTGTTGATGCATATAAATATATATATATATTATCTTTATATATATTTACATATTATATTAATATGTATGAGTAACTTATTATATCTGAAATATTGGACTTCAATTTAGTACTAGTATTTTTAAAATGTGTTTGTACGTCGAGGTGATTTTGTGATTTTATTTATTTGAGTCCAAAATAGCTCTGACGTCATCTATATTTCACTAAAAGTCATTACAAATAATACGAACTTATGAGTTTTAGATATAAATAATCAAAAAAGTATGGTATTTTGGTTTGTATATATATAATTATATACTATATAACGCTATTATATAATATTAATAATTATATATATAATATATTTATAATCATAGATTAATTTATTTATTTTATCTTGAGGTAAAAAAATATATCAAAATGCCTAAAAAAAATTTTATAACAATATTACTAGGATACTTAACTTTTGTGTCCCTGAAAACAATCTTAAATATATTAAAGCAAGTCTGGCTTTTATCAGAAATTGTATGATTCGCAGATCCATTTGGTGATTGTTTTGACAGGGTCAGATTCACTTGATGGACACCTTGGTTCAGTGAATAAATTTATCGACTTTAGGAAATAGTTGGTAAGAGCGTGGTTTTCCACTTTTAAGAACATAATACCAGCTCTATTAAGATACTTCGTGAAAGTGAATCTTGTCGCACCGAGCAATATTCATGCCACACACTGCTTTTAGTCAGAAATATTATACTCTTTGGTAGTTCGATGAAGTCTGGACTCATTCCACTTGCTAAGTGAGACATTACATTCACCGACTACTGAGGCTATCATTGCAACTACACCCATGCAGCCACACACGGATGGTCATCCACACACACACCACACACCCTCTAATGCACAAACAAACCGTACACTACACACCACACTACATTCTTCCCGACCACCACCACTGCTCACCACCACAAATCTTACTTCATCCATCACTAGTCATTACCTTTATTACCTACTCAAATCATTACTTCGGTATTTAGTTACTTTAAGTAAATCGTACCACTTTATTCCCAGTACAATTAAGTTCATCTACCTATATAAACATATAAATACAGGGAAATACAAAACATACCCCTCTATGTATAAATCTTTAACCAAAGGCAAAAGTCCCTTTACCTCAAACATAACGATTATAATATTGTCACCAGCTACTCTATCCCTTAGCATTCTAACTATAACAACCACACTACGACATCTCCGTTTCACTTCTTTATTATCTCAACAAATTTCTCTATATAATATTTTATCACTCAGACTTAGGTCCAGGCTACTCACTATCTATACATGTTTTACCACATCTAGAGATAGGACCTGTCATCTATTAATAATTATATATATATATATATATATAATATATATATATATAATAATATACTATTATTATATAATATAATCTTTTATTATAAAATTATTATTATTTTTTGACAGAAATAAACAACCGTCAACTATACACACACACGGGCCATTAAGCCCACTAATATCTAAAAGATGAGTAGGTGTAAATCATATTAACGTGCTATATACAGTAGCAGGACGGAGCCAAAGCCCAAGGAAGAATAGCTCACATTCTCCACCCGACCAGTTGCGAACCTGGGACCTGGCTTGCTTGGTTTGGCGAGTGCTCTACCACTGAGCTCTCGGGCGCTTGTTATATAAATAAATAGTAAAATACCAAAAAAAAATATATATACATATTATACTATATCAACAATTAATATTACCCTAACTAACACTAATAGAATAACAACACTAATTTAATTCCACTACTCTATCGAATAACAACACTAATTATTACCACTAACATTAAAAACACTAATTTAATAAAAAATATCACTATTAACATTAACCCCATATTAACACTTGGGATTGGAAAGGTAGCGCCAACTGGCAGATATTTGATTCCACTATTCCAAACATGGGAAGAAATTAAGCAGCTGATACGTGTTCCAAACTCCATGAGCATCTTGAGAGTCCACCTGATAGACTAAACGATTCTGATGTCATATTAAAATATAATGCCAACATTTAAATAATGCAATATTCAATCGTAAAGGCCTACTTCTTCCTTTTGTATGAATTAATTTTGTTAAAAGTATATCTTTATTTCATTTAATGTACTGTTCACACGAGTAATTTTTAAATTCGAATTAAAATTTGAATTTTCAAATTTAGTGTTGAAACAAAATAAATAGATTTATGCAAAAATATAAAATCAATTTCTCTTCATAAGATATCTTGAATGCTGATAATTTCACCCTCCATTTCATTCTTCACTAATTACAGGATTTTTCAGAGCATCATTTGCTGCTCTTTCATATTCCTTTCTGCTCCTCTTCTCTTTCTTGATGTTCCCTTCTAAGATATTGCTGTTTCTCTCTCTCTTTTCACCACATCTGCTCCGATGGCAGACAGAAGTCATATATATATATTATATGATATATATATATATATATATTATATATTATATTATAATATATATATATATATTCAATAATATATTATTACTATATAAGGTATATATAGTATATATATATATATACTATATATATATATATAGTATTTATATATAGTATATATATTTATATGATATATAGTATATATATATTATATATATATATATAATATAATATATATTTATTATATATATTATATATAATATATATAATACTTATATATTTATATATATTAATATATATATATATATTATGTATATATACTTATAATATATAGTATAATATTATATATAATATTATATATGTATATATATATATAAGTATAATATATATAAGTTATATATAATAATATTATATTAATATATATATATATAATATGATATATATATATATTAAACTATATATATATATATATTTATATATTAATATATATATATATATATTATATACTGACTGTATATATATATATATATATTATAGTATATATATATATGATTATATATATACTATATATACATATATAAGTAATATATATATATATAAGGTAATATATATATTATATGGCACAATTCTAGGTGCGGACAGGGCTAGCAAACCGGCTTTTACTTTCTTGCTTGGACTACTCCCTAGGATCCAGCAATTGGAGGCTTTAGTGCATAGATTATGCAGGTATCTTTTTGGAGAACCTGGTTAGAACGAGCTTTGATTGTCAAAATGAACCACGATGATGCTAGGTCCGTTGGATAAGGGTGAAACGCCTACCTGAGTGTTATTTAGGATCAAGGACTGGCATCAGAAACTATTGGCGGCCGGAGATAATAGTCTTTGCTGGAGAGTTCTAAAATCAAGTGTATTCGATGCCGTAGAAGGAGGAAGATTGCTGGTTCTATCTGACAGGGTGAAGCGTCTAATTTCTGGGAAGATGGTATATATTATATATAAATATAGTATATTATATTATATATTTTGTTATATATATTATAATAGTATATATATTATATATATACTTATATATATATATAATATAATTATATATTATATATATTATATATAATATATTGTTTATGTTATATATTATAGTTATTTTTAAGTATATTTATGATAGATAGGTAATATATTATATATATAATATTAGTAATATATTTTAAAGTTATATATATATAATTTATATTTATATAATATTATATTTCATTATATATAGTATATTTTAACTATATATTAATATATATTATCATTATATATAATATATATATATACTATATATATATAGGTATATGGTAATATATATCTATAATTATGTATTATATATCAGTATATAATATAATATAATATATATATATATATATTAGCGTATATATATACATATATATGTATATTTAATATATATTATATATATAATAAGTATATATATATATTAGTCTATATATATATACTATAATATTATTATATATATATATATATAGTTAGTATGTTAGGAATCCAAGTCAACATCCCGCATCCGCATCCAGCATTTTGCGGAACATCCGCACCTAAAAGAATTGACATCCGCATAGACCGCATCTCCGCATGACCGCATCCTCACTTACGGCACATTCCGCATCCGCATCCGCACATCCTCTTTTAAAAATGAATGGATGTGTTGCGGATGTTTTTCTACATTGATTAAATACATATAAAATAATATATTTGTCATCTTTCATAATGGAGGAGTTTATGGTGAGATAGATTATTGTAAATTCTGATTTCGATTTCTGTATATTATATATACTATAAGTATAATATATAATATATATATATATAGTAATATACTATATATAATATAATATAATATATATCATATTATATATATATATATAATATATTATTATATATAATATATATATACTATATAGCAGACTATAATTAATATATTTATATATATATTATATATGAATATATAGTATATATATGATATTATAATATATATTATACTATATATATATATATATATATATATATATATATATTATATACTACTATATAGTATATGTATATGTATATATAATATATTATATATATATTATATATATATGAATATATTTATATATATATACTATATATTATATATAAATATATACTATATAATATATATATATCTTAATATAATATATTATATATATATATTAATATGTATATAATATAGTATAGATATATACTAAATATATAATATTATATTATATATATATATATATATATACTAATCATATATATATATATATATATATATATGATATTATAATATATATATACTATATATATATTATTAATATATTATATATACAAATCTAAAAGCCTTCTACCTGGAGGCAAGAAGATGAAGAGGAAGAGAGTGAAGAGGACGATGAAGTCGAAGAGGACAGGAAACGAAAAACGGACTGAATGGGAGTGATATGAGGAAAGCAAGGACAGAAGAATTTTTACATTGGCAAGAACGTATCAGAGTAACGAAGAGAGTAGAGTTATGTAATGATCAAGAACAAAATGGAGAAATCATTGGGTAAGACCCGGGAAAAAACAATGGTGGATTAGAAGTAAAATTTGAGAGTTGTTTGTGAATGTGGAAGTGCAAGTCGGAAGAGGAAGGGGAGGAGAGTAGAAGGAAGGAGAGAAACGTCGGAGGGAAGAAGAGGAGGAGGGTAATTAAAGAGGGAGGAGGAGATGTTGAGGAGCGTTACAAAGGGATCAGTACTGAAGAGAGCGAAAAACATCTTGGTGAGGATGGGATAGTATATTGAGTTGCTGAAGGGGAAGGGAGGAGAGGGGTGAAAGCCTTGATCGTGGAGATTTCTGAAACAGGTGTGTGGGTGGAGAGTAAGAGTGCCAGATAGGGTTGGGGTAAGGTCAATAATAGTTCCCATTTATAAAGGTAAAGGGGACGCAGGAATTGGTAAAAATTATAGAGGAATCTCACTAATGGATCAAATGGCGAATATTATATGAAAGATATTAGAAAGAAAAATTAAGATCAAAAATAGAGCCAAGATTGGGTGAAGAGCAGTATTAGTACAGAGGTGGTAGAAATACTAACAGATTTTAAATAGTTTTCAATTAATTAAGAATGATACAGGAAAAGACATGGGAATTACAAATTTGAGGTCATATAACGCCTTCATCACTTGAAGAAGCCATTTGATTTCTGTACGCTACGCAGAGAGAAAGCTGGTGGAGAGTTCCGGAGAGGAATTATGAAGTTGGAGGCAGAGTGATAAAGGCAGTAAGAAGTACATACGTGAATAGCAATAAGTAAGGTAAGAACATGATATAAAAACGAGGAATGGTTTAAGGTAAAACTGAGCAAGGCAGGGTAGTGTGCCTGCCGCCGATACTGTTTATAGCGTAATTGGACACAGCCATAAGAGGTGTAAAAGAGAGTTTAGAAGAGATTGACAGGAAGACATCCATAGGTATAATGCCAGAATGAATTAGCTTGGGCGATGTGTGGAATGGAGAATGGTGGAGAGGTTAAAGCAAATGGTCGCTGTGTTTTCGCAGAAAGTTGAGAGAAACAGGACTGAAATATGAATGTGGAGAAAAAGAAATAATGGTAAGTAAGCAGAGAGGGGAGGAGGAGTTGAATAGTGAAAGGTAGACGTAGAGAGATTAAAAATGTGGATAGATAAAAATATCTAGGAAGCACTTGGAAGAGAAGGGGGGTGTACAAAGGGAATATGAAGTAAGGGTTGGGCAGTATGGACAGACCTGTATAAGAGCAAGTAATACACCATCTTGAGAAAGATAAATAATTGAACAAGAGCAGAGGTGAGACAAGTAGCAATATACGAGGGAGTATTGACGCCGATACTGTTGTATGGAGGGCGGAGACATGGAGCTATTGACAGGGAGAGAGCAGAGTAGAATTCAGACAGCGGAGATGAATGTGTTTAGGACAGTGATTGGAAAGACGAGAAAGAGACAGAGTGAGAAACGAGGCAGTGAGGGAGAGTGTGGGTGTGAAACCCATGATGAATTAAGTGGAACGCAGCCAAACTGAGATGGTGGGGACACCTATGGAAGAGGATGCAGGGAAGCAGAGAGTTGCCAGCAGGAGGTGGAGGTAGAGACCGGAAGGAGTGAGACGAGAGCGGAAAGACCCGTGCGCGGAAAGAGGTGGAAGAGACACACGTAGAGGATTCCATTGAGGAGAAACACCAGATGCGTGCACAGGGAGAGGTCTTGTGGCGGAGTGGGAGATCGTAACACAGCAGATATCGTAAACATATGAAGGGAAGGACACGGAAGGTTGGCCCCACTGAACTAGGCAATCTCGTAGGCCTGACTAGGGGAGAGAAGGAATATAAGATGTAATGATATAATATATAGTAGTATACTAATATAACTATATATATATATTATATATATATAACTTATATATATATATATTATATATAGATAACTATAGGATATATAATATTAAAAATACTATTAGTATTGAAGATAATATATTATTATCTATATATTATTATACATATGTCTCTTCATTTATATCACTAATAATGATGATTCTATTTAATTATATATATATATAATACACTATATTAAGTCATATGGGTATAGTAATCAATACTGAGTAGCTATACTAATCAGTTTACTATGTATATATATATATATATATAGAATATATAAATTTATATTACGGTATATATAGATTTCTTAAAATATTCAAGATCAGCTTCAGACAATGAGTTAAACATCCCGCAATCCGCATACCGCATCCTCATCTAATTTAAGATATCCGTCATCCGGCTAAATGACGGCATCTCATCCATTCTTTAAGGATCCGCAACTGCGCGCATCCGCATACCCGCAAACAGTCAAATTTTGTTAACATCCGGTCCATCACTAATCATATATTATTATATATATATGTATGTAGAATATATAAATATATTGATCATTATATATATATATATATATATATACTATATATATATTATATATATATATAATAATATATGTATATATAATACTATATATTATATATATATATATATATATATGATTATATATATTTAGTTTCGCCAAAAAACTATGCATATGCGGACTAAACCATGTACATTAAAAATTAAAAACATTAAAACAGTAAAACGATGTAACAAAGAATATAGAAACGAGAAGCTAAGATTAAAAATACAACTGAAGCCAAGCTTTCGATCCCTACAGCCATAGGAAATATAAAGATAGAAGAGGAATAAATTCTAATAAGAACACTGGGCAGCTTTAGTTTGTTCGACCAAACATCTAATGTATTTTTTCAAGAAGCCCTTTATAACGTTTTTCTTCATTGATAATGACCCAAAATCAACAAGTCTATCAATTTTGCTTCTGATTTTTGTTGAATTTTTTTTTTTTTTTGCAGTAAATGATTGGATGAGTTTTCTTTTCTCAGCATTTTTTCAAGATAAAATTATTTTAGCATAATTCATATTAAGCGTATGATTGTTTTCATTCATATGCTGGCACAGAGCAGTGTTGAGGTCCCACAACTCAGGCTATAACCATGTTGATATGAACGTTTTTTGAAATCATCAGTATATCCTACCCGAAATATTTTTCATACGAACAATTATTGAAGCAATACTCTAAAATTCCTGTATTACACAATCTTCATTTATTTAAATTAAAATTTTTTAATAAAAAAAATTTTTTTCTATAAAGAGTGTTCGCGAACTGTCGATGAGACCGTAAGTAAATTTGATAAATTTTATTCATGTGTCGTGTCCAAATGTGAGAATGTGAGAAGGAACAACCATTATTTCATCTTTTTTTTATATTTGTTGAATGGTTACCCAATGGTATATATTTTTTCCTTGGCTTTGGTTAGAAGCTTGGGTCTTATAGCATATTCGGGTAATAACAACTAGATCTTAGACATGTTTTCACAAGTTTTCATTTTCCAGTTCAACATGGCTACATATTTTTCATTGCTCCTAAGAATATTGCCTGTAATCATGCTATTCCTTTGTGCTATAACGGAGTGAAGGGGTCCAATGAATGTTAGGCACATAGAAAACATTGGTTTGCGATATTAGCTGAAAAAAAGGCGTGAGAGGTTGTATTTAATATCTATTATAATCATCCAGGTAAAAACAATCTTACCATTAACTAGATCTCTCTATTAATTTACTATGTCGGTGCTTATTATTAAAATTTACTTAGAAATTTAATAATTTAGGGTGCCAAATTAATTGGAAAGATGCAAATACACAATAATAAATATTTGGCTCCATTAATTTGATTACTTTTGCGAATTAGATGAAGATTTTTTAATGTTTTAGCACATCTACCTTGACTAGAGCTCTGCCCTTGAGCGGTGACGAAAGCTGTGATATATATATATATATATATTATATATATATTATATATATATATAATATATATAATATAATATATTATATATATATATATATATATATAATATATATAATATTAGTAATAGTACTATTATATTAATGATATATAATTGTTACATATTATGTCTATTGAAATTAAGCTTTAGTAACCAATTCAAACACTTGATTTATACAATACAAGTACTGGCTTGTGTAGAATTATTTGCTTAGCCGCTGACGACAACAAGTTACAAAGAAGCCAATTTTGCCATTAATTTAGTGACTGACAGTTCATTTTTTACAAAGTCCTTCCTTAATATGTCCAATAACGCTTAAATTCGTTTATAACTGTGTCTTCTATTAGATATAAAAATTAGATGCAATGATAACTATTGATAATTTTTCTGGTTTCTAATTCATTAATGTTCAATTGTTTTACTCTTTATGTCCAAGTTTAATACGAAATTTAATCTTAGTATTTAATATAAATATAACAGAAACTTAATGCGTGAGACTTGATAGAATAATTTGTATCTAATAAATGCTTCGAGCGAAATTTATATCTGCGGAAGTCCAGTTAATGATGAAGAGGTTCATCATGATCTTTCAGCTAATCTGATAGGCGTAAATAGGTCTTACATCGCTCTTTGGAATCTTAATACATACGAGTTCAAAAGAAACTGTGGATTATATATCAATATATATATAATAATGAGTATATTATATATATATATAGTATAATAATATATATAGTAATAAATATTATAATATATATTTAATATATATTATCGAATATTTTCACATATAGAATATTATTTAATCTATGTATGTGTATGACTTGTTTAGATCTTATTTATTATATATAATATATAATATTATATTATGTATATATATATAATAATATATTATATATATATAGCAGTAGATTGTTAATATGATATATATATATATTATAATATATATATATATATATAATTATATATGATATATAGATATAACTATTATTATATATATATAATATATATATATATATTTCTATGCACTGATGATCCGGGATATTCTCCTTGTTTAACCTCTCGTTGTGATTAAAAAATTTCTTAATATCGCGGAAAAATACGAATAGAAATACAAAATTGAAATTTAATTACCTTGCAGGAAGCGAGGCAACAATAATAAAATAAAATTGTACCATATATAACATTTTTTTCTGAAAAAAAATGTCCTTTATTAAATAAAGTTATTAAATTTTCATAAGTTCCATGGAACAAGTAACAGCTGCAGAGAACTCTGAAAGAAAGTGGATGAACTATAAATATACACTTCGTATACTTTTAATAATATAAAAAATTGAAGGTAAAAAATAAGAAAACATCCTTTGAAAACTGTTATTATAATATAATATAGTAGATATATATATATATATATATATTACTATATTTATAGATTTTATAAATATATATATATATTATATATTATGTATATATATTATATTATTATTATTTATATATTATATATATATTATATGTTTGTTGATGTTAATCGATAGTTTGAGTAGTGGCAGTTTTTAGATCGATTTCTGCGAATATAGATGTTGGATATGTAATCGAAAGATAGAATTAACGGTACCTTTGGAGTTGCGGAGAGCAAATGTGAATGATTTGCAAGGTGAATGAAGTTTCGTGATAGGAAGAGTTATGTGTGTAAATCAGATACATCTTTCGAACACAAGATAGTCATCAGTATACTAAGCTGGGTATTGGTAGAGTTTTATCAATTAGTGAAAAGTCTGATGGATTTTGTGTTGTGAATGAATGAGATGTTTGAATTATAGTGATGGACTTAAAATCAATAGTGAGGGTTGGCGGACGGGGAATATTAGATAGATCATGTGTTTTAATGTATGATTAAGTTATTGGGTGGCATGAGTGGAGATGAATAGCAGTAAGGAATGGAATGGGAAAGATATTACGAGTGAAAAGTTCGGTGAACAAGGTTATAAGGAAAAGTATGTGTAAACACTTGAAAATAAATCAGTTGAATATGAATAATATGAAACTGAACAAATCTGGAGGCAAATAAAAGAAGCCTTGTTAGCACTTGCAAAGAATAAGTTATTTGATGTGCTGTGTAGGGATGTAAGAATTCAACGTGTGAAGTGGTTGGCATAGAAATGAGCATGGCGTTAAAAAGTAGAAATAGGATGCTAAAGAGCGATGATTAGGGCTCGAAAGAAAAATGTATGGAAATATATAAGGAGGAAAAAAGGAAGACTAAAAGGGCCAAACATTGGAGGAAAAACGAGGTTAAGTGAGCCAGTTGAAAGGAACAACGCGCACCCATTATTCTGACAAAATGATGGAAGCAGCCATGTTTTGCCTCATTTCGTATTAAAATTAAATTGAAAGAATAGGATTTCTACGAACCCATTTCAATAGCTAATTTTTTTTATTGCTACCTGGTTTAATAAAGGTAGTAATCCCTATATATATATAGTTATTATAAATTGATATTATTTAGTATATAGTACTACTATCATATAAATATATATTATATATATATATGTATATTATATATTAACTATATATATATTATAGTATTATATATATCAATATAACTATATATATATATATAATATAATATATATATATATATAATATAATATATATATATATATATATATATATATTATAATTATATATATATATATATTTATATTATATATATATATATATATACACTGCAAATTCGAGAGAGTGAACTGAACTGTCCATATAGGAGTTAAACTACGAATCTTTAAAATTGCCATATATGCAGCGTTTTTGTTTGAAGAGTTATCATAATCTAAATACCAGAGTGAATTTCCACTCCTGAAACGATGACAAATAAACTCTCTATGGAAGTTCCAGTAACTCTTTAAATGGGGTGAAATTTTACTCACGAAACGATGATAAATAAACTCTTAAAAAGGAGTGTATTTTCACTCACGATATATTGACAAATATACTCTCTAGATGAGTTAACCTTAACTCACGAAAGGATGCCTACTAAACTCTCCATGTTAGTTTACTGTACTCTTTTAAAGGAAACCAATTCACTCATTTATTTAGTTAGCCTCACTATTAAAAAGGTGTGTAGTGACCTCTTTTCATTTACTATATATATATAATTATAAGTATATATATAATAGTATATATATACTATATAGTATATATCGATATATATAATATAATATATATAATAATAATGTATTATATATAATTATCATATATATATATATAATATGTAAAGCGTTTTATTTAACAAACAAAATAAGGCACAAGTCTTTAATTTTAAATTTCAAAATATAAAAATATCCAAAACGACTAAAAATTATTAAGATCTATAAATAAAGACAGAACACACTCTAAATATATAAGTAGTATATATTAGTAATTAATATATATAGTATATATTTATATTTATCGTATATACTATATATTCATTCATTATTAAAATATAAAAGTTTGAATATAAAAACTTCTACATCAATAGATATTCATATTATATATATATATATATATATATATTATTATACTAATAATATATAGAAAATATTATATAAATATAGATTATTTTATATAATAATAAAAAGTTTAAGGTAAATATTAGTAATATATATATATATATTATAGCTGTATATTAAATACAAAGCATTTTTTTTTAAAATTTGATTGTTTATCGTTGACAAAGAATCCAAAAGAGGATCAAAGTTAAATAAGATGGCTTATAGTTGAGGAAAGTAATCACTGGATTTTGTCGGCAATCTAACCCGTTAGGTATAGCCAAGCTATTATACTAGACATAATAAAGCTGGAAATACAATTTACATCTTCGAAGCTCGCTAATGCAAACACCTTAAATAAAATATGCTGGAACTATATATCTATCAGTATCAAGATTGTCTGTAGAACTATGAATTGAATATTGAATGAAATCTTCCAGACTACAAATATCTAATAACTCGACCTCTTTTGATCTCTCTACAAATGTGGACATGTGAAATCTTTCATGAAAAATGATAAGGGTAGACAAACTCTTAAGTGAAGTGGATTAACGTCTGCGCTTTACAAGCTATTACATTTTAATTACTCCCAATATCGCCAATCATATCTGTAGACCGCCAATAAATATTTATACGGAGCCGACATTTGATACATACATTTACCAATATTATATGCTTAAAAGGCACCTTACTCCATCACTCAATTAACTCCTTTACATTTCTTTCACCACAATACTCGGTAACAATGTTATTTTTAAACGGTCCAAAATGAATGGATGCGAATCAGGATTGTGAAAATAAATGGGCTGTCTTAACTGATGACGTATTGCTAAGGTTTTTGTATTTTTTTTAAAATTTCGTCACATAAGTGCCATCGGACGAAAAATAATATGTTTGGCTTCAAATCTAAGGCCCAAAAATATATAATGGTCCCTCTTTCCTGATATACGTGGATAATGTTTGATCTCTATTGAATCAACTGCTCTTTGCCATATAAACTTACGAATAAAGTATGATGTTCATCAATAAGCATTGACAAGTAACGAGTTAAAGATAAGGTTATTTTTGGAGAAAAAGCTATATTCATGATTTGTAATAGAAGGGAAAGTAAAATCATGTGTCCCTTGTGATCACCTGGATTGACAATGCTACCCAAAATCAAAGGAAGATACCTAGCAAAGCACCAAGCCTGTGAAGCACTAAGACCTAAAGTCAGAGAATTTCTGAAATCTTCAAGACAAAAAATTATTAAAATATTCCCTTAACGTAATCTCTTTTCTGTTACTTTAAACTTTAAAGCAATGAAATAATCAAACTGTTTTCTAATACCTTGACTTTCTCTCCCCTCCACTTTCTACACCTCTTTATTTAGTTAATTTTCTGCATTACTATTAACATATGTATGATTTTGATACGGTATTTTAAATCTACCATGACACATGTATTGCATTTGTCTAACTTTAAAAGATGTATTGGTGAATATTAAAGGATATTGTTCCTATTGTTAAAAATAATAAGGTATTATGCACATTTGTGTGTAGAGCCAATGGTTCCAAAACAGGCACCAAAAGTTCAGGAGAAATGTTGTGCTTAAAATTGGGAATGGTGCCAGTCCCAATATATTCAGCATTGCTATCCTAGGCGAGGTTAGATTGGTTGGAAGTAAACAACCAATCAGGAGCCTGGAGGTATTCGGTTTGGTATCATTTAATAATATATAAAAGAATAACAACGATAATAGGTATTGACTACTCTATTAATGTTTAACTAATTGACTATTTTGTAATAGAGATAATTCAAAAGAAATACTTATGGTAAATATTAAGTTCTTAATTTACTGTGTCATATTTATAAAAACAATTTCCCACCGTGACCTAGAACTTAAATTATCCCGAGATATATATGTGAAATAGCATTCCAATATTAAATACCGCAAATAACTATAATTTTTTACCAATTTGCACTTACAGTTCCTATCAAGAAAGATTTCTAACTATCTCCCTTTCTTATATTGACTGAATATAACTAAATGACAAATTAACTATAAATAAATCTTGAAAATTGTAATTAATATAATTAATTAATAATAATATATATATTAATAATAATAATTAAAATAATAAATAATTAATTATATAATAATATAATTAATAATATATATAATAAATCTAATATTATATATATAAAATAAATAAATAAAAATAATAAAATTATAAGATAATATATAATAATATAATAATAAATATTAAATAATTATAATTAAATAATGAATAATAATTAATAAAATATATCAATAAATAATGACATACACATTTACGGGGGCCTATATTACATTTTATACAAAGAATTTAATCATTATATATTCGTTAAATTAATAATAGTAATATATTAATATATAAATTAATAATTAAATAATAATTTATAATTAATAATAATCATTATATAATTAAATAATATATTATACATACAATAGAATAAAATTAATAAACAAGCCTTATTAATTAATAAAAATAAATATATGGGCAAGTGATAATTAAGAATGGGAAATTAAATTGAATTTACATATAGATTATAATAATAGAATACAACCTGATATAGAGATTAAAATTAATTTATTCCCTAGAAAAGTCATAAAAGTTAGCATGGAAGCATTGATTATAGACACGAAAAAAGAGGATAAATTATGAGTATATAATCTCAGACTTGATTGGTTGTTTTAGTGATGTTTATTTTGAGGAGAGAGAAAAGAGATAACCAATTAGTCTGAAGCATCGGTGATTAAATAATTCTCTATTGAAATTGGCCGTATAATTAATAACCATAATTTTTTTTCCATTTTAAAATATATGAATGAAATACGTCTTAAGCCTTTACTTGAGTCTATTTAAACTATAATTGATCTAATTATAATTTCTTAATGTCTATATTGTAATAAGGGAGTAAAGTTTACTCTCGAGACTTATGCTTTGCACTGAGTCTATGTTTAATTAAAAAGATATAATAAATCTAAAAATTACGAACGAGTAGGTATTACTAGATATTCACAGCGAGAGTTATGTAGGAATGAATGATTAGTAGACTATAATTTAAAAAACTTAATTAAATAACTAAAAATAATAACTATGAAGCCGCATAATTAAAACTTATTATTATATTAAAGGAATAAATACCGTATATATATAAATTTTACTCAATTATAATAAAAACATTAAAATTAAAAAATCAATAAATTAATGAAAAACTGATATAAGATAGAAATTAATAGTTATTAGAAATTCATCAATAAAACAAACACATTGAGATTATAGAGTATTATATATTAGCTATATCTGAAAATACAATTTCTGACGCATTCAAAAAGTCTTTCATTATTAATAGTAATTATCATGAGAGTAATAGTAAATATTTAAACACGTGTCGTTGTTATGTAGATGGTCATAAAGTAATCATGATATTTGTTCACGATACTACAATCCGATTAAGTCTGTAATTGAGTTAGCTGATATGTTACTAAAACTCTACCATCACTCATGCGCAGTAAAGAAAAGACAAAATTATGTAGCAGCTCTTAATTCGGAGTTTAAGTTGTGCGAGCAAATGAGAAAGAATTTGAGAGATAAAGTTAAGCAATAGTCCTTACTGAGCGTTAGTATCACGCGCCGAGCATACGGCCATTACGTTCACTCTCTTTGCGTCACAGCTATTAATGTTTACATTAAGCTTTCTCCGTGAAGATATTTCGTACGTCAACTTTAATAAAAATCGATGAGTTAACTAACAAATGCTCGCGATAGTCCTGGCTACCATGCCACACCTAAGAGCTATTTATTATATAGAATGATAATATGTTATATAAAATAAATACTTAATAATTAGAATAATGAACCGTATTAATTAATAATTATTTTATTATATAGATTAACGAAAACCAAATTAAATATACTCTCGTTAATATACCATCTAAAATACTATATATGATTATAATATATACATATATTATAATATATTATATATATTATAATATTCGTATATATATATCTATATATATATATTATTATATTTATATACAATATATATATAGTAATATAAATAGTATATATAATATATTATATATAATATATTAATATATATATTTATATTATATATATCATATAATATATATTATATATATATATATTATTATATATTATATATTAAATATATATATATTATATATATATATATAATAATATTATAATATATATTATTATATATATATATATATATAATATATATATACAGTAGGGAATAAAATTAATGAAATGAAAGGCAGGATAAGTTTCTCACACAAAAATATCTGTACGGAAAGTAAAAGCAGCATCCTTATCATATAAATCATAGAGTAATACTATGAGTTATTATATACCAAACTATTCTACTAACAATATATCTCGCTTAATAAAGAACACCTTTCATGTGTTAGCGTATAGTAGCTTAAGCTAGTGGTGGATGTAATGTGAGAAGGTATACAATTATCTCTTCTAGTAGCATTATATATCTACTGAGCCTATTGTAATACTATATAAATATAATAGAAAAGATGAATATAGGTCACCTAACAGTCACCGCACGAGTATATAGAAACGTAAGTAGGCAAGAGAGTCAAAAGAGTTAATGTGATACTAATAATTAATAATACTCCTATAGCCTTAGCTCACTCTATCCAAAAGAATGGTGGAACCGGATCTAACCCAAATGTGAGAACGCTTAGTACCATACAGGCCGAGAGAGAATACAAAAAGAAAGGCACTTTAAGTGAGCCATGAACGATTCCGAGCTCGGTCAGCTTTCTCAAGAAGATGTGTTCGCTCCATCAACAAGCAAACGAAAGACGTATCTTCACAAAAAAACTAGAAAGAGTAAGCAAAGCAAAGGAGAAAACCCAAACGATGAAGCGTTATCGGTAGGAGAGTACGCGACGGCGTCTCACCATAAGATAGTCTCATCTAGGGTAATGCTTTATTATTTTATACCTGAGCCTCACATACTATATTTGTTATATCTTATACAAATAATACATAATGATGAGGTATATATAATATGCATTAATATTATACTTAATCTGTTAACAGAATGCCATGCTGGTATAAAAAACAAAAAAATAAAAAAACAGAGTGACCCCTGATCCGAGTGTGAGTATGGGAGATAGTCTGCTAACCGCAAACAGGTGGTCAGCCTTCCTTTTAGCTCATGCGAGTGGTCAAAGTGTAAATATTCTTGGTAAGTTCCATCTATAAGGTAAAGGTAAATCACCCAATTATAGAGTCATTATATTCTATATATACACCGTGATGCGTTTTTAATTAATTAATTTTAAATCATATGTACAAATGAAGGCCTACAGTTAAATATAAATTAACCGCATTTTGACTCACTGAGCCCGCGATGTTGAGCGAGTAAGAAGGGTCTGCTTAATACTAACATGATAAATGTCGGTCTGACTTTACCTTTTTAAAGTTCATGTGGTCAAAGGATAAAACACTTTGTATTCTCATCTAATAGGGTAAGGTTAAACCCACTCAGTATGAGTAAATATATTATCTATCTATCTATCTATTATCTATATCTATCTATCTATTATACTTCTATCTATCTATTATCTCTCTCTCTCCTCTCTTCATATTACATCTTCTCTCTCTCTCTCTCTCTCTCTCTCTAATACTAATATCTCTACTATCTCTCTCTCTCTATATAATATATATATAATTATATAATAAATATATATATATATTATATTATAATATATATATAATATTATATATATATATATTATATAATTATATATATATAATTATATATATTAATAATATTATTAATAATAATTATTATAATATTATATTATACTACGTATATATAACAGTAGCTAACCATTATATATAATTATATATATATATATAATATATATATAATATATCTATCAATATAATATATATATATAATAATATATATATATATATTATATATTAATATATATATATATATATAATATATATAAATATATATCAAACTTAAATGAGGAACACGAAACTTTTTTTTTTCTTGAGAAACTGAATAGACTTTTATAAACAAAGATCGATAACTCGGCAGCTTCGTTGATTAAAAGATCTTTAGTCAATAGCGAATTGTATCAGAAGATGGTGTGTCCTGCTGATATGTATTCTCTGAATGAAAATGTGTCTGTGATGATGAACAATTTCTCAGTATTAAAATTATAAAGGAATCTAATAAAGTCGACGATTATCCGAACTATTGCTACAAAGTCTTCAAATCTCAACAAAACATTTCGGGTCCACGATTATAAACAGTTTGGATAATTGGTAGCCAGGAACACCCACCATATAACTAGGTCAAATTCCATCTACAGTATGTCTTCAGTCACCTGGTTCCTTTAATTCCTTCTGAGTGGCCTGAAGTTCAAGTATTTTTCGTTCTTTGGTTCACACTCTCAAGTACCTTATCACCTGTATGGGTTTATATTTACACTTTCAATTAATTTAAGAAATTGTTATGTGCTTTAAATTCTGTTCCATTAAATTGTAATTTATCATATACAGTAATAGCTTAATAGATAGTATTATATATATACTATATATTAATATATTATATATTATATATAGTATATAGTATATATATATATAATTATACATAATATAAATAATAAATATATATATAATATAAATAAATAATATATATATATATAATATTATATAATATAAATATATATATATACATATA
Source organism: Trachelipus rathkii (assembly GCA_015478945.1). Taxonomy (NCBI): domain Eukaryota; kingdom Metazoa; phylum Arthropoda; class Malacostraca; order Isopoda; family Trachelipodidae; genus Trachelipus; species Trachelipus rathkii. Next base: position 19,607 of record JABUQX010118068.1, read on the forward strand.
ATATAAATAATTATATATATATATTATATATATATATATATATTATATATATATATATATATATATACTATATATATATATTATAAATATATATATATATAGAAGGTGCCACCTCCGCAAAATGCCGCACCGGCTGGTAACCCCAACACCTGTAACCCTTATTACTCACCTGTGACTTATTACCCCACCTGCACAGTTTTTAGTAATACACATACTATATAGATTTTATCTATTTATTGTTTGCGGGTTTTTACCCAATAAGGGGTTTTTGGGGGTCGTTTTCAGCTGACTGTGTCAATTTGGTACTTTTTATCTAATTTTACCATTGTTTTAGACATTTTCTACTGTTTTACAGCGTTTTGCCAGATTTGTCGCGTAAACTGGCAAGCCTACCACCGTAAAATTTGATCGCTTTTTACATATTTTTGGCATTTTTTATGAACTTTTTTGGCATTTTTAGCATTTTTTAGCTACTTTATTTTTTCATTTTTTTGCGTTTTGTCATATTCAGGTCAAGACCCCATACCGGAGGATCTTTTGGGATTTTCCACATTGGCCAGCCCTGCACGTGAAGGCAAAAGACTTGAACCACTTTCGAAGGTTTTCGGAAAATTCCAGCATGTCGGCATCTGACTTGGAAGCCTGCAGCCCCCAGCCCATCGTCGGCCGTCTCGAGTCTGTAAACATGATGCTTATTTCTATTTTACAAGTTCCATTCTACATTTATTCTTTGTGTTTATTTGTTCAATTATATTTTTATTATTTTATTAAATTTTAATTTTATTAAGAAATTATTTGTTTTAATTTGTTTTATTTTTTCATAAATTTTATTATTGAATTTTACTATTTTAAGTATTTTTCAAACTTTGTTTTATAAGTTTCATTTTCATTATACTTTGTGTTAATTTTATTTATATGTTAATTTTACTTATTCTTAAATTATTTTTATTTTTCGTTTTTAAATAGTATTTATTTATTTTAACTAACTTATTAAATTTTTTTTTTCTCTGTAAACTTACAATTCAAGTGATTCTGGATATTAATTACTATATAAATTTATTTTCAAACTATGCAAAATTGTATTATCTACATTCTCTTAAATGTTTTAATTTGTTAAATGTTAATTTTTAATTACGTTTGAACTTTTATTTGCTTAAGAACATTTGTTTACTCAAACAATTTCAATTCTTTTTATGTTATACGTAAAAAGCATTTTAAAATGCCCTAGAAGCAGTAATCAGTAAATTCAGTAAATCAGAAATCAGTAAATCAATACTGTACCAACCCCCATACCTCACTCGTGATCTATTGATCTATTGAATCAAATTGATCCTATTGTGTTGATAAGTCATGATTTTGTATAACAAACAAAAACTTTATGTATTTTGTTAATTTGTTAAAACATTTTGTTTTACCTAAAATTATTCTTTTTACTGTATAAACTTAAAAAATTGCATTTTGTACAGTACCTAAAGCAGTAAATTCAGTAAATCAAACTGCAACCTACCCTTCTATCCTTCCATGATCTATGATCTATGATCTATGATTCTATGATCTATTGACTTATTGACTTTGATTCAAGTCATATTTTGTATACACAAAAACTTTTATTTTGTATTGTTTTTTATTTATTTTTACTATAAAAAAGTTATTTATTTGTTTTATTTGCTTTCTAAACATTATGTTTACATACCTTAAAGCAGTAAATCAGTAAATCTGTAAATCAAAACTGCCTTCACACCTTCCTATCCTTGCCATATCTATTGATCATTGATCTTATTGACTAATTTGATCTATTGTCAGTTCATATTTGTATAGACATACTCTAAAAACTTTGATTTTTTGTTTGTTTCGTTAAACATTTATGTTTTTACTATAAATAAATTTATTTAATTTGTTTTTATTGTTAAAACTTTGTTTTACTAAAAAAAATATTTCTTTTTATGTTTAAACTTAAAAAAATTTGCATTTTACATATCTTAAAGCAGTAAATCAGTAGATCAGCGTAAGCTCAGAAATCAGTAAATCAGTAAAGTCATAAAGCAAGTAAATCAGTATTTAGTTAATCAATACACCATTCAGCCTCCTTCTACCATCTGAATATTGATCTATTGATCTATTGATCTCTATTGATCTATGATTCAAGTCATATTCTTGTATAACATATAATACAAAAACTTTTATTATTTTGTTTCTTTCTTTAAATATATTTTGTATATTTTCACTAACAATTTTATTCTTTTATGTTTATAATTAAAAAAATTTGAATTACATAGACTTCTAAATCAGGAGAGAGTCTTAAATCAGTGAATCGAACTGACCATACCGCTTGTCCATGATCTATTGTAGGTCTAGTTGATCTATTCCATGATTCATTTACTTGATTTAGCGATTTAATTCCCATGATCTATTGAATCTATGATCAAGTCATATTTTGTATACATAACACAAAAACTTAGTTTATTTTTTTTGTTTCTTAAACATTTTTGTTTTATTACAACATTCATTCTTTGAATGTCATTGAAAAAAATTTGGACAATTTACATAACATTAAGCAGTATCAGTAAATCATTAATGAACTGCCCCTACTCTAACCCTTCCATGATCTATTGATCTATTGTTAATGATCTATTGATTATTTGATTTCAAGCATATTTTGTATAACAAACACAAAAACTTTATTTATTTGTGTCTTTAACTTGGTTTCAAAAACAATTTATTCTTTATGTTTATAACAGCTTTAAAAAATTTGCATTTTTACATACTCCTAAATCAGTAATCAGTAACAGTCAGTTAATCAATCTGCCCCCCCAACCTTCCATGTCTAGGTTGATCATTATCCTATTTGATCTATTGATCCTATTGATTCAAGTCACATTTGTATAAACATAGACACAAAAACTTTGATTTCAACTACAACATAACTTTGAAGATTTATGATTGGTCAAGAGGATGAACGGAACTTTATTTAAGTAAATAAAAGTTTGCATTTTTAAGATCACCTGGGAAACAGTAAATTAGGTTCACAGGTCACGAATCGATCCACCTAGTCTTCCATGATTTATGACTACTTGTTATGATCACGTATCATAGTTGATTCAAGGTATATTTTTGTATAAATACAAAAAACTTTTATTTTTTGTTTTGGTTTCTTTAAATATTTTGTTTACAAAAAAATATCTTTTATCTAAGACTAAAAGAATTTGCATTTACATACCCTAAAAGCGTAAATCAGTAAAATCAGCTTAAATCAACTTACTGTCTAAAGCACCCACCCTATCAACTGCCCCATCAATGATCTAGTGATCTATTGATTTTTGATTTTTTATTATATTTTGTAAACCATAACACAAAACTTTTATTTTTTTGTTGCTTTTTTAAACATTTTTTGTTTTACTAAAAAATTATTCTTTTTATTTTATGAACTGAAAAAATTCGTTCGATAGCCCTAAAGCAGTAAATCAGTAAATCATAAATCAAGTACCTCCACCACCTTCCTACCTTCCCGTCGTATCTTATTGAGCTATTTGATCTATTGACTATTGATCATTGATCTATTGATTCAAGTCTATAACATAACAGAACCGAAAACTTTTATTATTTTTGTTGCTTCTTTAAACATTTTGTTTTACTAAAGAAAATTTCTTTTATGTATATATACTTAAAAAATTTGCACTTTTACATACCTTTAAAGCAGTAAAGCAGTAAATCAGCTAATCAAACTGCTCCAGCCTACCTCTCCCACCCCTTCCTGATCTATTGATCTATTGATCTATTGATCTATGATCTATTGATCGAGTCATATTTGTTATAACATAACACAAAAACTTTTATTTATGTTGTTTTGTTTCTTTAAAACATTGTTTTACTTATATAAATTATTTTATTTTATGCTTTATACTTAACAAAATTTGGGGGTGCCCAAAATTTTTACATACCCTAACTGCAGTAAATCAGTAAATTCAAACGCCTCCAGCACCGCTCTTACCCAACTCGTGTGATTATGATCTATTGATCTATTGACTCTATGATTCAAGTCATATTTGTATATCATATATTTCAAACTTTATTTATTTTGTTTTGCTTTTCTTTAAACATTTTGTTTTTACTAAAAATTTATTCTTTCTTATTATTACTTTAAAAAATTTGCATTTACATACCTTAAAGCAGTAAATCAGTAAATCAGTAACAAAATTGTTATCCACTCTAACCTCCTACCATTCGTGATCTATTGAACTATTGATTCTAGTCATATTGATCTATTGATTCAAGGTCATATTTTTTAAACATAACAAAAAATCCATTTCTCTCATGCTTCTCACAGTATATCTGGGATTCGTCTTCATTATTAGAAACAAAGTTATTGCTCTTACAAATTAAACATATTTTCTGTTTAATAGAATCTTCATAAAAGAAACGCAATGCATCAATAAATTCTATAATTCTTTCTTTTTTATACAAACATAAATATAATACATTACTTTCTAAAATTTTATTAATGTTTGTAAAGTTCAATGACAGTTTAGCAATTTCTGGCAACGTTTTGAATAGTATGTCTCTCTTATTAACTGCTGCTTTCTCGTATTTTTTAGTTTTATTTTAACTTGATAATAAAGTATTTCCAAAAGTTTGAAAGGCAAACGTGCTATGAAAACTATATGAATGTTGCCTGAACATTCAGTTAGTACAAAGCTGGCTTATATTGTATAAAATAGTTTGGGAAATGAAATACTAAACAAAATATAGAGTTCCATATATATATTTTCCCATATGTAGATCTAATAGCCAAAGATCTCGAAAATTTTCAAGAAATTTAATTTCATTTTTGGTTAAAGTAACAATTTTAACAACAATCATTTGTGAAAATTCATTACAGATGGGTATATACCGTTAAAGCTTAAACATTTATCAAAAAACAATTTACAAAATTTACAATTTCTTTTTACATTTACAAAAAATATGACTCCTCTACCGGAATCAGGATTTTAAATACAAGTTTTTACAATTATGAACTAATAGATTCAAGCATAGGCGTAGCTTACAGAGGATTAGATGTTAAGAATTCTTTTAGATCAGAAAATTTTAAAACTTTATTATTAAATACATAAAATATCTATTTTATACTCGGAACGCATGAAGCTATAAGCCTATATAACATTATCTATACACATATCTTGAAGTTCTCTATTTCCCAACCCACAACACACACACAACATCCACACAACACCCACCATTCCTTCTTGCACCAACAAACACACACACAACTAATACCTAACAGAGACACACATCTATATCAAGATAAAACACATTCAGCCATAAAGCACATAGAAATCCGTCGCTAGAAAGTAAAAGGGAGAGGTATCCCAAGGTAAAGCATAAATATTGTAACTATCTAACGTCTGACATACCTCTAAAGATCATTAATTAAATGCTAATCTATCTATAATTCAACTAACATCCATAGCAATCAGCTAGCGTATAATGTTGAATATTATTTATGTTATTGTCTTTAACGTCTATTAGTACTTTATATTTCACTGATTGTCACTGATTTTAGAGATGTTGCAATTAGATTAATATTATTTATTCAAACCTCGAACTCTACAGGTGATGGTACCCTCTTAGAGAAGGGGGTGTGTTGATATGAGATGTACTTATGACTATGCTTTTATAAGTGGTGTAGTGAGAAAATGTAGAAAAGTATTCTTTTTTTGATAGTGAAATATTAACATATACGAGTTTTATCCCGCATTTATTATCATAACCCCTATATCTAATAAAACGATTTGTTTCTATGTAGATTATTACGCACCTAATATCACTTAGAAGTGTCCATGTTAGGAGACTTGCTAATTAGAATAAAGAGAATCAAAATATATCAAATAAGTATCAACAAATGGATAGAGAGGGGAATGGTGAGGTGCGGATATTTGAGTATTTACTGAGGTTTACTGGTTTAACAGCTTTAATAGTACGGTTAAAGTATTGCAAGTGTTAATTTATTTAAAGTTGGATACATAGGAAAAAGATATCAATATTTTTGTGAGATTAACTAGATAACCTGGAACAAATGTTTAAAGAAAACACACTAGGCAATACATTAAAGGAACGAAATATTAAATAGTTAGATGTAGTATTAATTGTTATTACAAATATGAACTATTGATATATCAATATAGATATATTGATCAATAGATTTCACAATAGCAATTAACGTGATTGGGTAACGAGGGTGGTGGAAGGCAGATTTGATTTTACACTGTAATTATACTGGCTTTATTAGGGTTGTAATAAATTAGCTAATATTTACTTTTAATAGTTAATAAACATAATATAATTTAGTTTTTTTTGGTAAAAACATAATGTTTTAAAGAAAACAATACAATATATAAATTATATAAAAGTTTTTGTGTTAGTTATACAAAAAAACTATGTATTGAATCAATAGATTAAATGATCAAATAGATCAGTAGATTAATAGATCATGGAAGTATAAGGGAAGGTAGTCATTTTGGTTAAGGCTGTTTGTATATATTTTACTAAGTTGTTATCTGACTGATGTCATGACTACAGATCATTGAGTGTTTGTTCAAAGGTCTATAAAATTTTTTTTAATGTTATTTTTAAGGTAAAATTTCCAGATATATTCACAGAATAACTTCTATTCTCATGTAGAGAAGATACACTATGCAGAAAGTATTGAATTGATGGAGGTGTATGATTTTGACAATCCAAAATACAATTATATTATCGTCATTCGTACTGCTGATAATAGACTCGAACAGAATGTATCTTAGAATTCAATAAGATAAATTCAATAGTATTCAATTATGTATCGAGATTTACATGTCAATTTGCAATCTAGATTAGATAAAATCAACGAAGAGACGCAGAGAGATGACGATTAGGAACGTCTGGGATTATAGGGGTAATAGAGATAACATGATTTTGAGATTCGATAGAGAAATGATCATTACCATAGAATGATCTATCAGCAGTTCTTTATGACAATCTTCATAGAATCTAGAGACAAAACCTTGGGGTTAAAAAGCTCTCTTATATGAAGCTCTCCAGAAAGACTCAAAGAACAATATTATTATAAAATAAAAAAACTAACTAAACATTGTATTAACAAAATTTGGGGCAATAAATACATGAAAAAGTTTGTGGTGTTATATATATAATAAAAAAAATAAACGTAAAATGAAATACAAATAGCAGATGGTAATAATTAATATAATTAAATACATAAAATAGATTCATATAAGACTAAAAATCATAATACCAGTTGGTGTGCGTGACGCAACGACGCTGTGAGAAATAATTTACAAGTTCAGAATATTGTACTCGAGCACTACTTAGCATAAATATTTCCACAGTTCATTCAGGTAATTCTAGTATAGTTTATAGTGTCTGAATTGCATGGAACAAATTATTAATTAAAGGTGTGCTATTATTTACTCGTGTGTTTAGCTCGTCGTCGTGCAGTGATGATATGTTGCATTGTGTGTTTGTTGTTGTGTGCTAGCGCTCGTCGTGCTCATATTGAATTATACCCGCTCACCTGACCATAGTGTTGTGTTGTGTGTGTTGATGCGTTGTTTGTCGGTTGTGTGTGTAGTTGTGCAAATCTGGGTATGGATATGTATAGTTCGTTGTTAAATTGCTCTGTATTGCCTACAACATATCGCGTTGATTACTATGAGTCATCATAATGATCGAGAGAGAGGATGCATAAGAAATCATATTTACGCTATCTAATTAACCTGATTATACCTGAGTATATCATCAGTAAGATAATATAACAACTGCCACAAAATCAATTATATATTTATTTAAGTTTAATAATAATCATAATAATCAGATAATAATAATAAAAATATTTTAGCAATAAAAAAAAAAACTATAAAGAAAATAACACATAATAAATACTAAGTATGAATAACAGTTTTTTGCTGTATTTGATTATCTATAAACATAAATGTCTAGTATATATTTATCTCTCTGAATTAATAGATAAATAAGCTATATCCACAGTATATAAATATGTTATATGAGAAGACATTAAAAGATATTAACTGATTAACTGTAATTATTAATACTGATTTAGAGTATGATAAAAATGCAATAATTATTATAAAAGTTATAATACATAACTAAAAGAGTAATTAAAAACATGAAGAGTAAATGTAAAAAATAAATAAAAAATAATTGATATATAAAACAAATAATAAAAATAAATAGTTTTTATTAAAATTAAATTTGTATAAATTTATATAATAATCAATAAAGAATGATAAAATATGAATATAATTAGAATTACAATAATAGAGATCTAATTAAATGATCAAATATAGATTCATCGAAGGGTAGGTGGGACAGATTGAAATACGAACATTAACTAGAGATATATATATCTCGATTTATAATCAGACTAATTTAAAGAGTATAGATTAAATTAAATTGCAAGGATGTCGTGTGTGGTTATAAGTTTATAAGAATTTTAAGAAACATTTTTTTCATTCGGTACCTTTGCACCTAGAGAGAAAACACACATAATATTCTTGCTAACAATTAAAACATGAAATACTAATAATAAATCATGAATAGGCTAGGATGTATGGTTGTTTATGTATACAAAAGTATGACTTGAATCAATTAGATCAATAGAATCATGGAAGTTAAATCTTCAGTTGTTTTGTTTTTTTAAATAAAGTATAAAAAATCGTTAAATGAAAATATTTCGTTTTGTCATGTTTCAAGATGTTCTTTTCATCATGTGTCGAAAGGGTATGGTGGTCACGTCGCGAGAGAGAGATGTGTTAACTTAGATTTATTCTTTCAGTATATATCATCTGAGATTTCTGTATTGAGATATATGTAATTATAAACCACACAAAAATCATACAACAATACAACATTATCAACAACAACAACAACATACAAAAGACAAACAAACAGCAACAAACAACTACAAGCATCACAACAACAAAACGCAACATTTCAACAACAGCATCAGAACTGCTAAAATGTAACAACAACAGCAACATTTCAACAACACCTGCTACAGCAAAAAATATTTTATGTTATTTATACAAAATATGACTAATGAAATAATAGATCAATAGATCAATAATCAATAGATCATGGATGGGTGGGAGGATAGAGTGGGTGGTTTTGATACTGATTTACTGCTTTAGGGTGTGTCAAATGCAATTTTTTTTAAGTGATAAACATAATATTAAAACAAATAAACAAAATAAAATTTTAAAAGTTTTTGGTTATGGTTATAACAAAGATGACAATAAAGGTAAAGATAATAGATCAATAATCAAATAGATCACGAATGGTAGGAGGTTAGAGTGGGTGGTTTTGTTAATGTAAAAAACTTTGATTTACTGCTTAAGGTATGTAAAATGCAAATTGTTTAAGTTATAACATATAAAGAATAAATTTTTAGTAAAACAAATGTTTAAAGAAAGCAAACAAAAATAAAACTAAAGGTTTGTGTTATGTTATCAAAAAATATGAATAGATCAATCGAATAGATCAATAGATCAATAAGATCACGATTGGTAGGAGGTGGCTGGAAGGCAGTTTGATTTAACTGATTTACTGATTTACTGCTTTAGGTAATGAAAATAAATTTTTTAAGTTATAAACAAATAAATAATAGATTTTTTATAGTAAAAACTCATGTTGTAAAGACAACAAACAAATAACGTAAAAAGTCTTTTTGTTATGTTACAAAATATGACTAGATCAATAGATCATATAGATCAATAGATCAATAAGATCATATAGATCAATAGACATGAAAGGATAGAAGGTAGCTGGAAGCAGTTGATTTACGATTTACTGCTTTACTGCTTAAGGTATGTAAAATGAAATTTTAAGTTAGTATACATAAAAGAAAAATTTTTAGTAAAAACAAAATGTTAAAGAAAGCAAAACAAAATAAATAAAAGTTTGTTATGTTTTACAAATTGACTTGGACATGAAACAATAGATCAATGATCAATAGATCAATAATCATGGATGGGTAGGAAGGTGTTGGATGGTACTTTGAATTTACTATTACTGATTTACTGCTAGGAGAGTAAAGAATCGAAAAATTTAAGTATAAACATAAAAGAAATAAATTTTAGTTAAAAACAAAAATGTTTAAAGAAAGCAAAAACAAAAAAAATAAGTTGTGTGTAATGTTATACTAAATATGACTTGAATAATAGATCAATGATCAATAGATGCATAGATCATAGTTAGGGTGGTAGGAGGGGGGCTGGATACAGTTTGATTATGATTTCTGATTTAGAATGAAATGTAAAATCAAATTTTTAAGTTATAAACAAAAAAAGAATAAATTTTTTAGTAAAAACAAATATAGAAAACAAACAAAAATAATAAGGCTTTGTGTTATTTTATACAAAATATAACTTGAATCAAGTAGATCAATAACAATAGATCAATAGACAATAGATCACAACAGGGGGTGGTTTGATTTATTTGTTAACTGATTTACTGATTTCTGCTTTAGATTTGGTAAAAATGCACAATTTTTAAGTATAAACATAAAAAGAAAAATTTAGTAAAAACAAAAAGTGTTAAAGAACAAATAACAAATAAATAAAATTTTTGTGTTAGGTTATACAAATCAATAGATCATAGATCATAGATCAATATCAATAGATCATGGAAGGGTAGGTGGGCAGTTCGATTAACTGATTTACTGCTTTAAGGAGTGTAAAAATGCAATTTTTTAAGTTATAAACAAAAAGAATAAATTTAGTTAAACACAAAATGTTTAAAAACACTAAACAAAATAAATAAAAGTTTTTGTTATGTAACAAAACTATGACTTGAATCAATAGATAATAGATCAATAGATCATGGAAGTAGGTGCAGTTCGATTATACTGATTTACGATTTACGCTTTAAGTAATTAAAAAAATCAATTTCTTAAGTATAAACAAAAAAGAATAAATGTTGTGAAAAAACAAACATGTTAAAGAACAAAACAAAATAATAAAAGTTTGTGTTATGTTATACAAAGAATGACTTTGAATCAATAGATCTAATAGATAGTAGATCAATAGATCATTAAATCATAGATGATCATGGAAGGGTAGGTGGGCAGTTCGTTAACTGATTTACTGAATTTACTTTAGGGTATGCTACAAATGCAAAAAAGAATAAGTAATAAAATAAAAAGAAATAAATTGTTAGTAAAAACAAAATATTTAAAGAAAACGAAAACAAAAATAAATAAAAGTTTTTTTGGTATGGTATAGCAATGAGAACTTGAACAATGTAGATCAATAAATCAAAGATCATAGATCAATAATCAATAGATCATGGATGGGTGAGAAGGGGTTGATGACTTGATTTACTGATTTCCTGATTTATCTGCTCTCAAAGATGGATGATGGTACGATTTACTGATTTACTGATTACTGCTTTAGAGTATGGTAAAAATGCAAATTTTTGTTATAAACATATTAACAGGAATAATTTTTTAGTAAACAACAAAATGTTAAAGCAAATAAAACAAAATAAATAAATTTTATAGTAAAAACATAATGTTAACGAAAACAAAACAAAATAATAAAAGTTTGAATCAACTAAAATAAAAGAAGCATTTGATCAATAATCAATAGATTCAATACGATAATAGATCATGGAAGGATAGAAGTGTGGCTGAAGGAAGTTTATTTACAGATTTACTGACTACTGGCCTTTAAGTATTAAGCAACACCAATTTTAAAGCAAATAAACAAATAAATAATTTTTTATAGTAAAAACATAATGTTAATAGAAAACAATCAAATAAATAAGTTTTGTGTTATGTTAACAAATAATGCCTTGAACAAGAACAATAGTCAATAGACAATAGATGAATAGATCTAGTATCATGGAAGGATAGAAGGTAGATGAAAGGCTGTTGTGATACTGATTACGCTTTAAGGTAGTAAAAATGCAAATTTTTAGTTATATACGGTTAAGAAAATAAATTTTATGTAAAAACACATGTTAATACAAATTAAAATCAAAAATAAATAAAAGTTTTGGGTATGTTATACAAAATATTGACTTGATCAACAGATCAATAATCCAATAGATTAATATGATAATAGATCACGGGTGGTATTAGTGGTGGATACAGTTTGATTACTGATTTACTGATTACTGATTTACTGATGTTTTACTGCTTTAGGCATGTAAAATGCAAATTTTTACGTATAACATCTAAAAAACAATTTTTCGTGAACACAAAATGTTTAGAAATAAAGTAAAAATATTAAAAACTAATGATTTTAAGAAAAAAATTAAAGGAATTAGGAATAACGTTGAAATGAAATCTTTATAAAATAATTAAAATAAATTACAATCATAAAATTAAACATAAATTAAATAAAAATAAAAAATTAGAACAAGCAAAGATTGTAAAATAAATTTAAATTAGGTAAATTAAAATAAATAAATAAAAAATTAAACACAAAGTGTAAAAATATAATTAAATTAAGTATGTAAAAAGAAATAAATAAAATTAATACACAAAGTATAAATGTAAAATGAAACTTATATAAAAACAAAGTTTTGAAAAATACAAAAATAGGTAGGTAGTAAATGAATCTTACTTCAATGAAAAAATAAAAATTAAAACAAAATAATTTTAAAATAAAATTAAAAATAAATAAAAATACTAAACAATTAAAAATAATAAAAATAGACAGAGGTTCCAATGTTAGAATGAAACTTGTAAAGTAGTTATAAGCAATCGAATGTTTACAGACTCGAGACGGCCGGCCGATGGGTTGCGGCGCGAGGCTGTCCAAGTCAGATTGCCGACCATGACGAATTTTCCGAAACCTCGAAAGTGGTTTCAGAGTCTTTGCCTCGACGTGCAGGGCTGCCAATTGGAAAAACCCAAAATCCTCAACTTTTGGTCATATTAAGCAAAATTCTATTTAATAAAACGCTAAAAAATGCTAAATTTCTACTATCATGAAAAATCCCAAAAATTTTCACTAATTAAGTGCAATATATGCTAAAAATATAATTTATCGACAGGTTGCCAGATTAGCGACAAATCTGGCACAAAACGTTAAAAAGTAGCAAAATGTCTAAAAAAATGGTAATTAGTAAAAAGTACCAAACTTGACACGTCAAGCTTGAAAACGACCCCCCAAAAACCCCCCTTAGGGGGTAAAAACCCGCAAAAAAATAAAATCATATAAATAATAAAATTATATTATATGTGTATTGACTAGTATTGTCTTATTGTCTAACATTTTAACTGATCATGAGGTAAAACCAGCGGTTGTCGCATTTTTAGCGAGGTTGTGCACCCCTTATCTAATATTATATATATACGTATATATAATATATATTATATATATATATATATATAATATATATAATATATATATAAGTAGTAATATAATTATATATATATATATATTTAAGCTTATATATTATATATAATGTATTATATATATATAAAAAGACTATATATATATAAAAAAATAATATATATTGTATATATATTATATATATAATTATTATATATATATATATATAATTATATATATATATAATACATAATTATATATATTATATATAATATATATATATATAGTCATGAGTAATATATATATATAATATATATATTTATATATATATATATATATATATAATAATTTATATATATATTTATATAGATACTATTATAGTATATATATACTATATATAATAAATATATATTTATATATAATATATATATGAAATATATATAAATTATATAAATACTATATTTATTTTTAGTTGTTTTAATTGGATATTATAATTTTCCATAATAGTGTTTCTTTTTTGTTTTTAGTTTATTGATAATAAATGTGGAATAAAATTGTTTAATAAACTGATGTAATAAGGCTGAAAATTTGTTAGCAGTATTTGCCTTCGTTATTAATTAAAAGGGGATTTTCAACGAAATGCAACAAATTCTCATATATATGCATATAATATTTATATATTATATCTATTAAAAATTTAATTATTAAAATATAAATATATTATATATTAAAATTTATATATCATATATATATATAAATTAATATATATATAATTAAGATATCGCTATTTCATAACATAGTTTTAGAAGAGAAGTTTGAATGGTTCCAATTTCCTTATGACCCTGGGGACACTTACATCGTATGCAAGCAAATAACCCGGCAATACCCAGGGTTAATAATAAAATAATAATAATAATAATTAATAATAATAATAATAATAATAATAATAATAATAATAATAATAATAATAATAATAATAATAATAATAATAATAATAATAATAATAATAATAATAATAATAAAAATAATATAATATAATAATAAATAAAATAATAATATAATAAATAATAATAATAATAATATAATAAATAATAATAAAATAATAATAATAATAAAGATAATAATAATAATAATTAATAATAATATAATAATATAATAATAATATAATAATAATAATAATAATAATTGAAAGTTTGATATAATTACAGTTGAAAGACAATTCACCACGTTAAAAAAACGCGTAAATTGACTTTCAGACAATACTTATGTTCTAGAAAAAAAAATAATGATATATATATTTTAGTTGAAGCAGTGTAGCAAACTATTAACGAAGTCAATTATAGAACTCGTACAGATAACACTATTCAAGAACTAATAACTGACAAATTTGGTGTTGTTTATTAAATACAGTATAAATATTAAATTTAAAACAACACATTTTATCTAATTTTCTTTCCTAGAAAATATATATAGAATAAATGGTATCTAATCTTGCTTACATTATTATTAAAAGCGACCACTAAACCATTTCCAATCACCAAGAGAGAAAGAAAAAAGAGAAGAGAAGAGAGAGAGAGAGAGAGAGAAGAAGAGAGAGAGAGAGGAGAGAGAGAGAGAGAGAGAGAGAGAGAGAGAGAGAGAGAGAAGAGATAGATAGATAGATAGATAGATAATAGATAGATAGATAGATAGATATGTAGATAGATCTGTATACATTCAGTCTAGCCTATGTAGCAGGCATTGCAGCCTGCGCACTTAAAGTTATAAACTACTAAGAATTTAAGTAAAACCGGGACAGTCTCTTTGTAAAAAAGGAAAGAGCCTATGGAGAGGGGGTTGTTGGCAACAAGGTTGGGATCTCTATGTGGGTAGAATGTTTTAAGCAGTTGGCGTAAGTCTTGACCGGAAAATTCTCGAGTCCCTTTGATAATATGATAAAACAGATTATTGTTTAAAATCACACATGTGATTTAAAAATATGCACATAAAAATAATTATTTGAAGCGACAATTCGATTCAATTGCAAATTATTTCGTAGGAGTCTTACTGATTCGATGGTAAAGGCAATTTTTTAATTTAGCTTATTATTTATTCAATTTTATCAAAGCTACTATATTTAATATAATAAATTACACACCATTAAATACTAATATTTCAAGGATTATTAATCTGTAACTTATTTTCATGTGCGATGAAAATAAAACAATGAAAACATTTGTTGACTCAAGGCGAATATTTCATGAATTTTAGCCGCTAATATTTTGTTTAAACAGATTTATGCGTTCCTCCTTCACTCCTAGATATAGACTAGAAACTCCATCGAGGATACATTTTTCACATAAAAAAATTGACTTAATATCGTAATGGCGTTGCACAATAAATCAATATTTTATAATTTCTATTATAGCTCAATAATAATCGGTATTTTCATTTAGTTATATATATATATATATTATATTATAATTAATATATATATATAAATTATATATATAATATTATAATAATATATAATATAATATATATATATATATTATATAATATATATCATTAATATTTCGATAATTTTACTTGTACTGTATAGAATATAGTGGTAGGGAAGGCAGTAAAAGAGTAGAGCCAAAAACTGATTATCACAGCATGACTTAGGCTCTATGAAGACCTTAAGTAATTTTTACTAGAGCTTTAATACAAACAAAAGTTAATACAATAAGTAAAGAATGGTCTTGCACGAACCCGCAAAAATCAAAAATCTGTGGCGAAACAAGTACGGTAATTTGTGGGAGTTTGAGGAACAAGTAACGCAGCGGAAAGTAATGTCAAATTGTAAGTTGTTTACATAAGAAGCGTAATACCACTCAACCGCCGATTGCTTGATCATCTCCTTCTCTCACCTTTTATAATTCGCCGGTTCTGGCTAAACAAACTGGCAGATTTTTGGGTCTCATTTTCAATGACAACCTCACCTATCTCCTACATATTCGTCACCTTAAGACGGAATGTCGTCGCTCTCTCGACTTTTTGTGCCATCTCGCTTCCAAGACCTGGTGCGCTGAAAGGAAAATTCTTCTCCGTTTATTTATTGACTTAGTTCGATCCGAACTGGACTATGGCTGTGCGGTATACGGATAAACGTCACCTACATACCTTCGTCCCCTCGACCCGATCCAGTATGATGGTCTTCCTATAGCCACTGGTGCCTTTCGTTCCTCACCCAAGGTTAGCTTTGAGGCAGGGCGACAATATCATGCCCTTATCTCTTCGCAGGGAGTACCTCATGCATACCACTTTCATCCGTCTCCAAATCATCGCCATGGGCTCTAACCTCGCTCATCAACGAGGTGTCTCAACAGCCCCAATATTGGCCTTTCGCTACTACTGTGTGCAACATTTTCAACTGTTTGAACATCCCTTTGCAGAAAGTCCTTTCCTATATAAAATGGTGAGGATGCCCTCTGAAGCCTTTCTGCCACGAAGTTCTGCTTCGACTTGTGTAGTTTTACAAAGCACCCCACCCATCCCTACTTATTGAAGGCTGCTTTTTCTTCTCACTATAATGTCCAAATTACCTCCGTGTCAGTTTTCACTGTTGGTTCTAATCGGAAGGGATGGTTTAGTGCTGCTGCGTATTTCCTGATTGCACTGTTACTCACACGCTCCTCTTCCATGCCTCAGTCTTTACTAGCTGAACTTATTGCTATTCTCTTAGCAGATTTTCATGTATCTTGACCATCCTAATACAGATTCCTTCGGTGATTTACTCCGATTCCCGCAGTGCACTTCAGGCACTGTCGGTGGTACTGACCAAAAACCCGTTATTTCTTCTTGTTCAGCGTTTTCTGCAACTTCCCCGCTCCCGAAGAAAGCAGTGGTTAGTTTTGCCTACCCATTCCCATGCTGGTATCCTAGGACGAGGACGCTGATTTGTTCTGGCTAAGAATGCATCTGTCACTCGGCAGGCCCCCTCCGTATACCTTCCGTCAGTTTTACATCAGGACCACAATACCAGAACTGACTTCCTTAATCAAGTTCCTCATGTCCGTCAGGGACTCAAGTTGCTTTGGCAGGAGTGCTGGGAGACGGACTCTAGGGGAGCAAAGCTCCGTACCATCAAGCTAACCATATGGGACTGGTCTTCGTAAGCCCTTAGCCGTCACCGGGAGGTGGTGATGGATCCTTTACGTAATGACCATTCTGCCCTCACACACGTCCACTACATGTCGAGGGACCCTCCGCCCGCTTGTCAATTCTGTCACCTCGTTACTACCCTTCCATTCGCCATCTGTTCATTGATTGTACCACCCTGACCATTATCCGTAATAAACACTTCCCTATTGTGCGTTCCGTACCACCGGAAGAGGTATTTACGTGGCCAAGCTTTCTTATGTGAGATTAAACTGCCCTATTGTTGACCATTCCTAGCGTTGTATCTAGGAGGCTTCCCCGGAACGGAGTCTTTGTTCCGGCAAGGCCGCTTCCTCCGTGAACCTCGAAGACTTCTGTACAAGCTCTCAATATATATATATTATATATATTATATTATATATATATATATATTATGTATATATATAAAGATAAATATATATAATATAATATATATATATACAGTATATTATATATATATATATAGTATATATATATAAAAAAATAAAAAAAAAAAAAAAAATATATATATATATATATATATATATATATATATATATATATATATATATAAATATATATATATATATATATATATATATATATCAATATATATTTAAATCAAAATAAATATATACTTATATTCAGTTACTTATATATATATAAATATATACTATGAATATTTCTCCATCTATGTATATGTAATTGTGTGTACATTGTGTGCGTGTGTTGTATGTATTTTTTGGCCGAACTGTGCAGGACTTGCAATTGGTTCACAAAGAACGGCCACACTGGCGTTGAACCAAATGCAACTCCATGTTGGATCCGGCTTATACATATTTAAAATGTCCAAAGGAGATTGGATGGTAAACAGTAACTCTAAGCAAACAAATAAATTAAAAAACCAATTAAATATATCTAAACTGCTGTCCTTTCAGGGCAAGTGGTAGTAATATATAACATAATAATATCATATATTTGTAAAGAATATTCAATTCTTGAAGATCTAGAAAATTAGGTTACTGCTAAAGTGGGAAGATTCAGATAAGATATGATAATCTTTTAGAAGGTGTTAGGGACATAAATAGGAAAATGACAACGGACGGAATGGGATCCAGTGGGGGACAGTCAATGAAGAGATATGAGTGAACAGATTGCGATCATGGCGACTGCAAAAATTTGCAAATGGGAGGTGGGAGTAGGACATGTAGTGGCTGTGAGTGATATGGTATGGCCAACATGGAGGAATGCAAGTATCACCTTCAATGTAAGCGCTTTCGTCGGGTGAAGGAAGACCACTCATCAAGTCCTCGGCTTATCTTTCTAAGTTTCTCTCCCCGCTGATCATTCGTCCAGCACTCTTGCCAAAAGACCGGAGCCTTGTCGAGAGCAGGATAATAATAATAATCAGTTAAGGAAAATGCTTTCTTGAATGGCAACCGGAAGGTACCTGGAACATCTCCGAAAAGAAGAGGTGGTCATTTTGGCCGCTCTTCTGTCGGACGATTTTATTGCCAGTTACTCTTACATGAGAGGGGTTCAACATAGATGATCTGCTTCTTACGGGAGTAGAGCAGCCGAAGAAATTGTGAGCAACGAATACTTTGTGTTTTTAGAATAAGGGGTTTAGGCGCTTAAGTGCTGGGCGAATCTGAATAAATCGGATAAAGAGTGTTCTTTTTAAGGAATAGAAATAGATGGCAATCATTATATCATTAATTCTGCGCAAAAACTGAAGCATGAGAGGAGTGTATGGGAGAGGGTGCGGTTAGGGAAGACAGCAGGACGCACCCACAGCTGTCCCTGTTTTAGAGCCGTCAGTAAATACAGAATATATATATATATATAATATATATATATATATATATATATAAATTTTTCTTATATATATTTTATTTCTTTATTAATTTTAATATTTTACTAAATCTTAACTCGAATGCATGTATTAAACAGCAATACCTTAACTAAATCGGATCAATACTAATCAATACTACAATACTAATACGAAAGTGCTTAAATCACTAACGTATAATGCAATACTAAACATCTTATAAAATATCAATATACGACGTATACTAAATACTGATACAATACTATAATACTATAATACTCAACTACGTAGATAACACATACAATCAGGAATATTCATAAAAAATAAAAATAATAAATCAATATAAACATATAACTATAATAATATAATGATAATACTACTAATAAAGTCAATATATATATAATACTGTAATATATATATATAATATATATTATATATATATATATATTATATATATATGATATATATATATATATATATATATATATATATATAGAAGTAAATACCCGTGAACTGTGGAAATGAGACAGAAATGATGCCTTAACAAGACACAGTAGGTGCAAATTTTGGAGAGGGGAAAAGGTCAGGACAAGCAAATGGTGGGAACAGGGGATAGTCAAGGTGTAACTCTGCTGTAAAAGAGAAAAGGCAGCACCTTTTGCCAAAGGATGGAGAAATTAAGGATGTTATTTTAAAATGTGTTGCAAAAATGGCCAGTATTAAGATTGTGGAGGATCTTCCACGCAGAATCAGTTTTTAGATCAGAATAAGCTTAGATGCAAATATTTTTCCCTCTTTGAAGACAGAGAGTGGACATCACATCGGAAACGATTGGATTCAGCTTTAAGGCCACTCGGAAGGGACGATGGAAGGCCCAATTAGAGACACGGAGCGCCTCGTTTTGAATGGGGAATTCTAAACAGGTGTGTAGTTTAGAGTTGGGAGGACCTGACCATTATATACACAGCCATAGTCCAGCTTCGATTTTGGGTTAGGTCAATACATGACGTTAAAGACTATTCTATCCGTCACACCAATATTTTGATCTTATTACTTAACTATGTTCAAGTAGTTATAATGTTAAAGAGCGGATAAATTCAAAAGAATAATAAACGGTGTACCGACGTGTATGTTATAAGAAAGTCTGAGACCAGTGCCTCCTCCAGGAAAAGGCCAAAGGGAGGTTGGAAAGCGTATGTGGCGTGGGGAGGACTCCAACGAGAGCTCCAAAATGAAAGGTGTAGAATGCGAGTGGAGTGTCAAGGTCGAGGGCCGTACATAAGGAAGAGGGGAGACTGTTGGAAAGAGTCTCTCCAGAGCCCAATAGGTTGGTAGTGCAAATACGAGATGTACATACAGTTAAGTTGAAGCGGATACTGGGTGCGACTTACATTCTTAGCAGTAGGTTTATAACATTAATGAAAGGGTAAAGTGTGACAAGCTAACACTGTAACTAGACATCTCCAGATGTACCTACAGGCAAAACTCTCGTGCAAAGTGAGTATGAATGCAAACGAAATCTGAACAGTCAAATGAGTTTTTTATTAGAGAATATAGATAATATAATTATGTAAGAATAAGAATAATATATATATATATAAATAAGAATAATATATAAAGATATTTAATTTAACTATAATATGACCATTAAAAAACACAAATAGCAAGTAAATAACCAGGCTTAATTAACCAAACAACAACAACAACATAAAATACTGCTACTACAAAATCTTTTACAAAAAATACTATTACTTCTTAAATTCCCTTATTTAGGCTTAGGAGAGGAAAGTAAACGATAGTGCTGGTATTTATATTAGGAGGTTGGTAATCAAATGTAATCCGATTATTTACGCCCATTTATTAAGATATTATCAATTGAAGGTTAAACTGTGCTTTCCAATAAAAATACATTCCATTATTATCTCTATATATATCTCATCATCAACTATATATAAAGATTTAAATATTTGGTATTAAAATTAACTTATGTCATTAAATTCGAGCCAAGCAAAATATTAATACATTATGGCCTATTGCCCCCCAATCTCCAATACAATTCTCATCCCCATCTTTTTTCAATTCCCTTTTTATATGTTTCCCAAACACTCTATTCCCTCCCTTACACTTTTTTATTTGCGAACATATTAATTAATAAATATATAAATTAATATAATATAAAATAATATACAATTTAAAAAAATGTGAACACAACCCTCGCGGACCGCCTCATCCAGATCAGAATGGCGAGCATTCCTGCAGCTGGCTTTTGCTTAACAGTAAATATAATATCACCTAATTTTAATTATCTATTTCTACATTAATCTTTTATTTACAATGTTATTTTCTACAATCCAATAACTATTATTTTAATTTATAATTTCATATCTTAACTTTGTTTAATAATTATTTTGAAACATCAAAAAATATCCATAATTTAACCAATATATATATATATATTATATATATATATATAGTATATATATATATATATATTATATATATAGTATAGTATATATTATATATATATATATATATATATATATATATATCTCTTGTATCTATATATTATATATATCTATCTCCTTATATATAAAAGTAGATTTACATAATTACTTTATTTCTCAAATTTTTTTTTTTAATACTTATTTATTTTAAATTTCTTTACATTCAATATTATAAATATTTAAATTTATATTTTCAAATTTCAAATTAATTATTTATTTTATATTTATTTATTTATTTATTATTTTTACTTACTTTCTTATATAATTTCTTAACACTCAACCAAAATAATATTGATTAATTTTTAATTTATAGCAAATTTTTAAATAAAGGAAAAATACATGGTAGAAGGGTGTTCCCAGCCCCTTTCAGATGAAACTAATCTTTTTGTAAATGGTATAAAGAGTAGCTCTTAACGTAGAGAAATTTTTAAAACACAAAAAACTGATCTATAGCTGTCAATGATTAATATATATTATTATTATTATTATTATTATTTATTATTATTATTATTATTATTATTATTATATTATTATTATATTATTATTTTATTATTATTATTATTATTATTATTATTATTATTATATTATTATTATTATATATTATTATTATTAATGTTATGATATTATTACTATTTTTATTAATATTATTACTTTATATATCATTATTATTATTATTATATTATATATTATTATTATTATTATTATATATTATTGATTATATTTATTATTATTATTATTATTATTATTAATATATTATTATCATTATTATTATTATCTCTTTCATTATTCTATAATATTATAAATAATTTCTTTAAAATAATTATACAAATGAAAATAATAGCTCTTTATATTTATAAAATTATAATTTTTTTTTATTTACTCCAATATTTATAAATTTTTTAATAATTTTCTCAATTCTTTTTTTTCTCAATCATTATATATATATATATATATATATATATATTATATATATATATATATATATATATATTTATATATATATATATTATATATATATATATATATATATAATTATATATATATATATATATATATATATATATATATATATTAAACTCAATTTTTCCTCATTTCAATTTTTATATTATAAAATAACTCCTTATTAATCTTCACTTACCAATTATATCCCTCCTCCTAACTTATATCCAATCTTTACCACTCAACCCTTCCACACCTGATTCTTTGTCACCAGCCAAGACTACCAGTATGGAAAAATATATACCTAGTTTAATTTCATTACATATACCTCATCACTCATCTCCTTTACTCTCTAGTCCAAATTAAACATGTACCTAATATACCCACTCTATATCTTATATAATTTTTTATATATTTAAATACTCAATTAACTTCAGTAATTTGTCATAATTATAAAATACTCCTATTTAATCTTCACTTACCATATTATATCCTTCACTCTGTATGTCTACTTATCCAATCTTTTGACCATTCAACCACCGACAATCTAAAAATATACTACTTAAACTATGAAATATTCTCTATTCAATATAAATATTTACGCATATTCATTACATATACCTCATCCACCATCTCCTCTTCACTCTGTCAAAATTAACACATACCCATTTAATATACCACTCGTATATCTTATTATAATTTTGATATATTACTTAATACTCAATTAAACGCTTCATTTCCAATTGTTTAGTGGTAGGATAGTGAGAGGTTAGTAAACTCCGTGTAGTTTTAG
Source organism: Trachelipus rathkii (assembly GCA_015478945.1). Classification (NCBI taxonomy): domain Eukaryota; kingdom Metazoa; phylum Arthropoda; class Malacostraca; order Isopoda; family Trachelipodidae; genus Trachelipus; species Trachelipus rathkii. Next base: position 43,166 of record JABUQX010118068.1, read on the forward strand.
GATCATTCAGCCTTGACCATGTATTATATCCCGTTATCCGTCTCTACGACTTTTAATTTTTCTTTTCATTTGCTTTTTTTTTCTTTTCATCGATATTTTTTAAATTTTACACATAATTCAATATTGTTTACATTCTGCTACGATTCTTATTTCAACGCCTTACGTTAACTTCCAAAATTGGCACCTCCTAATAACAGAGGTTACTTAACTTTAGAACCCATATTGTAATTCTTAACCCCGGTGTCAGGAGTAGAGTCAGCCCACCCGCGAGCCCGGACGGGACCGGGTGCATGTTATGAACTTGTTCTCGATAAACAGAGTATAATTAGTTCAGCGGCACGGGTTGGGTCAGTGTCAACTCCCACGCTCTAGTGCTGAGCACCTATAGCGTAGCCCCCGGCCTACGCGCCGTAGCCCTACTGAGGGGCGGGTAGGTGAGGGGTATAGGGGGTAGTTATATCCTATTATTATATATCAGAACTATATATAGTAGGATACCTACTACGCTACGGTAGATACAGCCTACTATATACTATGAGTACTCCCCCGTAATATCTATATAGATAAACCATAAGTACTATACAAATAATAATCAGTATATACTATCCAGCTATACTATATATATCTAAAATACATAATATATATATATATAATGAGATGAGAGCTTACAGCAAGTGCCCTAACATTGTCCTCTTGTGCCAAAAGGGCATCCACCTTTGCCCAGGTTTTTCAGATTCCGTGGGAAAAAAGTGAATAATAAATATATAAATAATGTGAATCAAATTCGTAAGCAAGAGTATATATATCTCATCTATATATGCTCCAACTTAAATTATTTTAGTGGACTTTCTACTTTACTTTGTTCCACTGATTTATTCTAAGTTGTTAATGATGCTGAGACTAATTTATAATCAGGCTATATATACTTCAACAGAATAAGATTTCTCTGGTTCACTTATTCCCAAAAGTTGAATGTGGACATTAGCTATTTAGAGCCCGGTATTTTTTATTATTTTTATCGCATACATACTATGGATTATACATTATAGCCCCTCTCACACGCATAGATAAATAAATTTTGTTCCTCCATTGTCTTCCAAAAATGTATATATCTTATTGGGACATAGGCTTACCTGCTATTATTACGAGTCCAAGCCTTTTATTTGGTGAGGAACATGTATGGACCAACATAGTAAAAAAACATTTTATTAGAAAATAAAAGAAAAAAAAAAAAAAAAAAACTACAAAATATCTGTATTGAAGTGCTCAAAAAGAGGTAAAAGAGACCGTGCGGTAATGCGACCATAGTGCCATTCATTTGGAAGCTCCGAACTGAGTTATACCTAAATGAACATATATACGAATTTGACCTAGCTCAAGATACTTCATAAATAAGCCTTGCAGAGAGTTATTTTAAATGTATTTAAAAAAAAAGAATCGTGCTCAAATATAGAATTAATATATATACTATGCCCCCCGCCAGTTTCTATCAGGCGTCAACCTATATATATATTTATAATCGAGCTTGGCCCAGTCAATGTGTAAAAAAGAAAATTGTTTATTTTTGCCTTTTAAAAAAGAAATTTCAAATATACATTTAAAAACTTAAAACATATTTATTAAAAATAAAAAATTAAAATGAAAATTATGGTTAAAATATAAGAAAAATTTATAAAAAAATTAAAAATGAAAAAGAAATTAAATAAGAAATTAAATATAAAGAAATTATTAAACAATAAAAGGAAATTTTTAAATATAATAAAAATTATTTAAATAAAATTTATAAAATATTAAAATTTTATTAAAAAGAAATTAATAAGAAAATTCAAAGAAATAAAGAAAATAAAAAAAGATAAAATTTATTATATAAAATTTCATAGTAAATTGAAGCATAAAAACTATAAATAATGAGAATTAAATGAGTTATAGTTGAAAGAATTAAAAAGAAATTTAAAAGTAATTTTAAATATATAAATTATTTAAGAAATTAAAAAGAAAATTTAAAATAGTATTATGAAAATTATAATAAAAGAAAGTTCATGAATAAAAAGAAGAAATTAAAAGAAATTTATAAAGAAATTTTAAAATAAAAATGATAAATATTTAAATAAAGGAAATATAAATAAGAGAAATACATTAAATTATTAATATTAATATCACACAGAAAATAATAAATTAAAAATAAAACAGAAATGTAAAGTAAATTCAATTATTAAATAAGAAATTCTAGAAATTTTTGTATGAATAATAGTAAAAGTAAAAGTGTAATATATTAAAGTTTCTTAAATAGAAATAAAAGAAAAAAATAGATATATAGCATAAAAGTATAAAGAAATTAGCACTAAATTTTAGTGAAGGAAAATGTTAGAAGAAATTGTAAAAAAAATAAAGAAAAAGGAGAGATATCCAAAAAGAAATAATCTGTTAGAAAATGCACGAAGTATAATAATTAGAAATAAGGAAAGAATTTTTAATATATCATTTGTTAAAAAGAAAAAAATATAACCATGGCGCATTCTTTTCTTAAGTATAAGTGATATAATTTTTAATATCATGAATGTCAATCCTATGTTTACGGGTAAATATTGCAATATTTAAAGATATTAGCTATTGAAAAAACATAGTATTTATAAGAAAGAAAATATTAAAAGGAAGAAACTATTGAAAGAAAGAAAGTATTGAAAGGAAAAAATATAAACAAAGAAAAAATCTATATTTTATTTATTGTATAAAAAGAAGAAATGTTTTAATTATAACGGACAATATATTAAAAGTAATGTTATTGAAAATGTTACTCTCCCATATAAAAGGATAATTATCATAATAATTAAAAATAGAAAAAGAAGAAATGTAACCCAGCAAATTATAATACAGTAGGACGAAAAATCAAAGATATAAAAGAGAGCATAACAAAATTATTACACAAATAGATTACATCTGCAGTTTCTATATACTTCAATAAGAAATATTAAAAAAGATCAGAGATAAAGTGTAAAAGAAATTAAAAGAAAAATTAAAAGAAATTTAAAAGAAGATTTTTATTACTTGTCAAAAAAAATTAAAAAGAAATTATTAGAAAGATTGAAAGAATTGAGTAAAAGAAAGTCTAGAAAGAAATTAAAATAAATTAAAAGGAAAAAAAAGAAATGAAAAGAAAAATAAAGAAAATTAAAAGAAAGAAAAAGAAATTTAAAAAGAAATGTAAATTAAGTAGAGAAAATTAAAAAGAAATCTAAAAGAAATTAAAAGAAATGAAAAAGGTAAAAAGAAATTTAAAAGGATTTAAAGAAATGAAATGAAATTAAAGGAAATTAAAAAGAAAATTACAGAGGAAAAAATAATGGTTCATACTAAAATAAATTATAAAAGAAATTTAATGAGAGATTAAAAAGAAATTAATTAAAAGAAATTAAAAAAAAGAAATTATAAGAAATAAATAACTTTTAAGAAAATGAATCAGGAGAAATTTAATAAAGAAAAATTTCCGTAAAAAAAGAAATTTTTAAAAAAAGAAAAAAGAAATAAAAGAAAAAAAAGAAATGTAAAGTGAATTAATGATAACTTAAAAGGAAATTAAAAGAAATTAAAAGAAGAAAATTAAAAGAAATTTAAAAAAATTAAAAGAAATTTATATTATTTAAAAGCAAATAAAAGAAATTTAAAAATTTTTTTTTCAGAAAATAAAAAGACATTTAAAAGAAATTTTCAAGAATGTTATTTAAAGGCATCATAAGAGATTTCAAGTTATTTAAAAGAATTGAAGCATAACTTACAGGAAATTAAAAAAGAATGGAAAAAGAATGTAAAAAAGAAATTCGTGATTAGGGAAGATTAACAAAGAAAATTTTGACCAGCAGCTTAGAACACAAAATTGACAATGACCATAGAAATTTGTTATAGGACTTTATATAATGTAGAAGTTCACACAAAGAATAATTATTTTTAATAACCAGGCAAAATTGTTTATTCTTATATGAAACATTATATCAACCAGTTCTTATAGAGCGATCTTTGCAAGGGACATAAAATCAGAGTAGGTATGGAAAGTATATAAATCTGGAGTCATGGTGATATATAGACCTATAACATGATAATTATTTTAAGAAGGGATACTTTGATCTCTATATATTTATAGAAGAAAACTTTAAAGCCAACATATTATTAATTTAATTAAAAATCAGTAAAACCGAAAACCATCTATATATAGATACGATATAATTAAATACGCAAATTAAATTAAAAATAAAAATTTTAATTACGTAAATTTGGTTTAGTAATAGATTGGATAAAAATTTGTTGAAGTAATTTTTTAAAGAATTAAAATTTAAAGGAATTTTATAAAAAAATTCATAACACCCTGTCGAAAAAATTATTTTAAATATAGGACAACTGTGATTAGAAATAAAAAAGAAATTAAAAGCAAAACAATTAAAGAAATTTTAACCATATAAGAATATTAATTAAATAAATATGAGTAATATGACCTTTCCAAATAAGGAAATATTTTTGATGAAAATGAACTTAAAAGGAAATTTAAAAGTAACTTCCTGAAAAAGAAATTTATTAAATTTACTGTCACCAAGCGTTAACGAATAAAGCCATTTATAAGAAGCAAGATTCCAAGACAAGACAAGTGTGACATAATACGACACATAAGACAAGTACTGTATAAAAGAAATTTCCTATAAAGTAGAAATCTACATAAGCAATTTCCTATCATAAGAAATTAAATTAATTAACCAGCTTTTAACTACGTCCACGTCCATAAAAGAACAAACAAAGAAAACAAAAAAGGAATAAGGAAATTAAATAGAGATGTTAAAAGAATACAATTAATAAGAGAGGACACTGAAAGATGGATTGTAAGAGTCAATTTTGGCCACAACAGTAAGATCAAGAAATTAAAAGAAAATATTAAAGAATTAAAAAGAAATTAAAAAAAAATTTAAAAGGAAGTGAAAAGCAACTTTCTACCTCTACAGAAGAGAGCTTTAAAAGCACGCAATTTCAATAGTAGAAATTATTTAAAAAATGAAATTGTAAAACTATGTAACAAATTGAAAATTAAAGGAATATTGAACATATAATTCTAATCAATTGACTGAAGAGACAAAAACGCATTCTTCTAAGAAAATTAAAGAGAAATTTAATATCCCAAACGTACCACTTAAATTTAAAGAGTAAAAGAATTTACACATAGAAAATATTTAAAATGTAGAAAGTTCAAATAATCATTGAAATCAGGGCTAAAGCAAGATCTTCTCGTCTAAGTGAAAGAAATTAAAAAGAAATTAAGATATGAGTATTAAATGTGGAAATTATTAAATATAATCAAGCACACATATCCCAAAGAAATTAAAAAAAAATAAAAGAATTATAAGAAATAAAAGTAATAAAAGTATAATTATAAGAAAATAAATACACAATGAATTATAAAGAAATAAAAGAACTGTAATAAGAAGATAATTAAAAGAATAAAAGAAATAAAAGTAAATCTTAAAGACGAATTTGACAATTGATGATAAATTTTGATACATTTATAGATTTATCAATCGCTATCGATATATAAAAGAAACCTTCCCACAAGAAATATTAAAAAAAAAAAATTAAAAATATATATTAACCCAGAAATTAAACAGATAAAAGAATTTAGGAGAAATTAAAAGAAATTAAAATGACAATTAAAGAAAATTTAATAGAAGATAAACCCAAAAAGGGGATCTATATAAAAAAAGTCAAGCAAAGAAAGTCCTAACAGAAATTCAAAACTTTCTTTTAAAAAGAAATTTAAAGAAATTAAAGAAATTTTAAAAAGAGAAATATATATATAAATAGAAGAAATAATTAAAAGAAATTAAATAAAGCAAATGAATTAATAAAGTGTTGAAAAACAAAACAGAAATATGTTAGTTAATAAATCTTATCTGAAAAGAAATTATTTATTAGAAATTAAAAGAAATTTTTCAACCCAGAAATTAAAAGATATTAAAATAAAATTAAAAGAAAGGTGTGAAATTAAAGAGAAATTGAAAAAGAAATTTAAAAAGAAATTTTAAAAGTAATTTACCAAGAAATAGAAACAAAAGAATTAAAAGAAATTTTAAGAGAAATATGAAAGAAATTAAAAGAAACTAATTAAAATGAAAATTTTAAAAGAAACAATTATTAAAATAAAGGAATAACGACTATATAAATAATCCATATGTGAAAAGAATCAAAATCTACATAAGAAATCTACAAAGCTAGAAATTAAAAGAAAAATTAACGAGAATAATATAAAAAAGAGAGAAAGTATAAGTTTATCCCGGACAATCGGTAATATTAATTAAATTTTGAACACAACATGGAACTATTTTGTGTAAAAAGGCAGACAATTAAAAAAATGATAATTTACACAGACAATTACACATCCTAAGTATCACACTTAAAATTAAAATTCCTTTCAATGACATGAACAACATCTTAAAAGAAATAAAAGAAATAACAAAACACAAAGAATGAACATGTTAAATACGACACCAATAGCAACAAGAACACGATAAAGTAAAAGAAACTTCCATAAACATTACAAATAAATACCACAACTATTTACCAGATGCACCATTAAAGTAACACCTTTAAAGCCAGTCCACAACCTTAGACACCATTCAACCTCTATAACTTAACAAGCGACAATATCTAAAATGAACGAAAAATATCTATGACACAAGAATAAGTCTCATTAAAGAAATTACTCTACGCTTACAGAAACCTTCTATCCACAAGAAAAGCTGAAATTAACATATACAAACAAGAAAAATTATAAACAGAACATTTAAAATAAGAACATAGAATTTATAAAGCACATTTTATACACAAGAAAATCACACAAGAAGAATAACAAAGAAAATTATAAAATAGACAGATCATGT
>JABUQX010118069.1:0-5000 GCA_015478945.1 Trachelipus rathkii
AACTAAAACATAATAGCTTTACAACTCCCGATAGGAAAAGTTTTGATCAGTCATATCCACCAGTAACTTGTTTTTCGAGTTAATAATGCATTTCAAACTGTACACTAGTAAGAAATATATACAAACTACGTGATTATGTATACTCTTTTCATTGAAGTGTATAAATGACATTATGCAAGAGTTTTTACAAGAAGTATACTCTCTTCACTAAATATAAAATAAATCCGATCATTCATAGTAAATTATTATATTTTTTTATATATATTTTTAATATTTCTATGTTTATTTTCGAGTTTCCAGTTCTGTTAACCCATAAACTTTTATTTTTTGTGAAAATAGGTCATCTGAAAGAATATAAACAAGTATTTAAGTTTTATATATTGTTTAGATTTATCTCAATATTAACGACTACTTTTTTTCATTTTATTTTAATTTTATTATTTATAGCCTGATGATGGAATCAGTCGAGTTCGAAACGTCGTTTTTTCTTGTCAATAAAGTTTCTCTCCATGTCGTTGTCTAAAGCCCTGGTTGTTGCTGTTTTGTTGTTAAATATAGTATTATATATATATATATTAATATATCATAATTAATATAAATATATATAATATATATATTATATATAATATATATTATATATATAATATATATATATATATATATATATATATATATATATTATATATATAGTGATGGACATGACAATCCGCATCCGCATCCGCTTTGCGGAACATCCGCACCTAAATTGACTATCCCATCCGCATCGCATCCTCACTTAAACGGCACATCCGCATCCGATCGCATCCTCTTTTGAAAATGAGGATGTTGAGGATGTTTTCTGCATTTGATTAAATGCATATAAATTAAACATTATTTGGCATCTTTATCATGGGATTTTATGGGATAATTGTATTTTTGAATTTCGATTTCTGTATATATATATATATATATATATATATATTATATATATATATATATAATATATATATATATATATATATATATAATATATATATATATATATATATATATATATATATATTATATATATATACTATATGTAATCGTTGCGGGATACTCTTCGACGAGCAAGCGGGCTTTCATCAAACGAAAGTGCGCCACCTTCTTGGTTCTCCTACTGACAAATCTTTCTGGCCTCTTTCCAAACATCTCTAACAGACTTCTGTATCATCCTTTCCTCCTCTTATTCGTTCTGATGGCTCTGTTGCTAACTTTCCAACGAAAAAGACCAATCTCTTCGGCCTCCTATTCTCTAACCCTGGAAGATTCTGGCATTCCTCCTCCTCTCTCTTCCTCCTCCTGTCTCCTCTCAGTTGCCTATGTCTTTGCTGAGATTACACTTGATCGGTGCAGTGGGCTTCTGAGATCTATGAACGTTCGGAAGGCGGGTGGCTCGGATGACATTCCTCCCCGAGTTTTGAGGGAATGACTTACGTGCTCGACCCGCCCTCGTTCAACTATATTCTCTTGTCTCAATACTAGCACTTTCCTCCAGTGTTGGAAGCACGCACATGTCCAACCTTTCCGAAAAAAGAAGCCGCTCTGATCTTCTAACTATTCGCTCTTATAGCTAGCTCTTCACTGTATTCTATCCTAAGATCTTTGAAAACTTCTAACCTCTCACTTCTTAGACCATCTGGCATCTCATTCTCTTTTTTCCGATCGCCAGTAAGGTTTTCGGCGTAGATACTTACTGGCGATATACTTTCCTATTTAATCCGATTTATGGTTTTCCGCCTTAGAACTACTGAGAGACTTGCGTGGTGGCGCTTGACATATCCAAAGCTTTGACCGGGTATGGCAAGCGTCACTGCTAACTCCAAGCTCCCATTCTTTGGGTTTCTTTTTCTTTTTGCTTAATGTTTTGTCTAGTTTTCTTTCAAGTCGCTCAATATCGCTGTGGTTGATGGAGCGACTTCTTTTTTTCTGTCAATAGTGGTGTTCCCCAGGGTTCGGTTATCTCCAACTTTATTCTTATTTTCATTAATTGATCTTCTCACCCGCACATCTAAAATCTATCCACTCAGATGCGTGACTCGACCTTTGCTCTCAACTCATTCTCAATCTACTCCTTCTTTTAACTTCTAAGCTTGCCTCTGTCTTAACTTTTCCGATCTTATTCTCTCTGATCTAGATAGAATTTCAAGGATTGTCTTCGTTTTAAATTTGACAAATTACGATTTTAAAAACTCAACTTCTAACAAATCATCATCTCTAAAACCCTTCTAACTTTCTATATCTTTCGAGGTTAACTCGCTCTCCTGTTGACAATATATACATCCTTTGCCTTAACATAAACAAAAAAATGTCTTGGAAACCTCAATCACAATGGTTGCTTAGGGCGGCTCACTAGAAACTGGGAGTCTGTTTACTGCGAGACTTTTTCTTCTCTTCTCAGTTACTCCAGCTATCAAGGGTCTCATCCGCCTTGTATGGAGTACTGTTCTAATATCTGGGGGGCTCTGGTTCACCCCGCTTTTGGATAGGGTCAAAGGGCGAAAACTGTTCTGTAATTTCCAGTTCACTTGACCACCCTCTCTATCTTTGCGGTGCGATGTTGGTACTTTATCTTTTTTCTATATGTACTACAACGGCAGATGCTCGACGGGAACTTACCATTCACGCTACCACCACCTTTACGACGCCCTCGTAGCACAGGGGGTGCTGTGTCTGCTCACGAGTTTTGTGTAGATATTGGTAACTCCAGGCTAGTTTCGCTTGCGGTGCTTCCTTCTTTCTGCCACCTGTGTTTTGTGGAATTTTCATCCATCTTCTGTGTTTCCTGCTGAATTTTAATCTCCTCACTTTAAAGCGTGCGTCTGTGCTCATCTGCGTAATTTGCGCTAGCCGATGAAATTTTTGGCGTGCAACTACCCTCCTGAATGGGCTCTTGCCGTGAGTGTGGTGACAGCCTGTAATAATACATATATATATATATATATAAATATATAAATATATATATATATATATATCTACTATATATATATAACACTATATATTATATATATATATATATATATATATATATATATATATATATATATATATATATATATATATATATATATATATATATATATATAGGTGTGTGAAAAAAAATGTTTTTTTTTAATTTGTTTTTTTTTTTAAAAAAAAACGTTTTTTTTAAAACAAAATTTTTTTTTTGTTTTTTTTTAAAATTACCTCTTTTTATGTATATAAAAGATGTTTTAAATTATACAGTAGTACCAATACCCTTTCTAGGCCTAAATATTGACTATTAATACGGATTTTATATATACATAATATATTTATTTTATATATATATTGTATATATATATATATATATATATATATATATATATATATATATATATATATATATATATATATATATATATATATAATATTATATATATATATATCATGCTCAAAAAAGGATGGTATAACAGGTGGGTTTGGGGTGTCCGGGAGAAAATGAGAATGTAGGAAGGTGATTGTTCTGTGAGGGAGAGGTATGTGTGTAAGTAATACTTTCTTTAACACAAGTATCCATAAGTATACTAGAGCTGGTGTAGGTAGGATGGTTTCGAAGTGAAAAATATGATTGATTTGTAAAAAAAAAGATCTTGAATTATTTTTCAATTGATGTTAAATCAATGAAGGGTTTAGGGATGGGATTATCGGATCAATTATGTTGTTCTATGTTAAATTAAGTTAGTGGGGACTTGGATGGAGAGGAAGGTGTACGGAAGGAAGTGGGTAAATTAAGAGTGAGAAGTTTAGTGAACAGGTAATAAGGGATAAGTATGTAAGAACGCCGCAAGTAATCAGTTGAATGTGACAAGTTGAAACTGAATAAATCTGGAAGCAATGAAGCAATTGTTAGCAGTGCAAAGAAGTATGTGGGTGTGCTAAGTAGGAGTAAGAATAATAACAGTGAGTGGTGGAATGAAGAGGTGATGCAAGCGGTTAAAGTAAAAAAGAATCTTGGTTGAATGTACTAAAAGCAAATGATGAAGTTTCAAAAGAAAGATGCTTGGAATTATACAAGGAGGAAAAAAGAATGCTAAAGATGCATACGTAAGAGAAAAGAAGAGGAAAATGAACAGTTTGGAAGGAGAATGAATGGGGACATACAAGGGAATAGGAAGCTCTTTCTGGAAGGAAAGCGCGAAAGGTTAAGAATTGAATAAGGGGAAGCTGCTTAGAATAATGAATATGGATGGTGTTTTTGTAATTGGATGAAATGGATGTGAGTGGAGTGTGGAAAGAACACTTTGGAAATCTGCATAAATTGGCAGTAATGATAAGGTGATAATGACTGTGTGTGGGGTTTGATGGTACAAGAGAATAGGCTTTTTGGGGATGAGTTATTAGAAAGGGAGGAAAGGGTAGAAGTGAGAAAGTTTGAAGAATGGTAAATCTGCAGGTATAGATGAAATTAGCGGTGAAAGATGGTGATTGATTGGATCTTGAAGTTGTGTGTAATAAACGTTTATGGAGGGTATAGTTTCGAGGATTGGAGGAGAGCAGTATAGTACCTTTATATAAGGATAAGGGGATAAGGGGAACTGTAATTATAGGGGAATTAGTTTTATTGAGTGTTGTATGGAGAGTATATGCTGGGGTTTTGGTCGAAAGAGTGCGCAGAGTGACTGAGGACTGATTGGTGAAAGAACAAGGTGGTTTAGGAGTAGTAGAGGAGGTGTGTGGATCAAATCTTTACATGAAGCAAATGATGAGAAAATTTGAGTAAGGAAGAATAAATTGTATTTAGGTTTTATGGGATTTGCAACAGGGGTATGATAGGGTTAATAGGGAAGGTCTATGGCAGGTGTTGTGATATATGGTGTTGGTGTCAGCTTCTGAATGGAATCAAGTATGTATGACGATAGTGAGTGTGTGTAAAAAAATAAATGGTGTCAAAAGTGATGGGTTTGTATTAATAGCGGAGTGAGACAGGGTTGTGTTATGTCTCCTTGTTATTCAATTTTGTA
>JABUQX010118069.1:10000-27101 GCA_015478945.1 Trachelipus rathkii
CCACGGCAAGTTCCTCACGGTACGAGAATCATGTGCCGTACACTTTGGATCGTGGAGTCAGGAGGTCTCATATACACCCATGAAAATCCCTGTTCATCATTACGGCAGACAAGCAGGGTCCTTGGGATTTCCAAAGAGACTGTACGTAGAATTCGTATGGCGTATAACATGACCTCATACAGGGCGCACATCGTGCACGAATTGCGTCTTGGAGACGCTGAGAGGAGATTGGGCTTCCTAGCTTTGATATAAATCCTTTTTGATGAGGATGTACACATCCTTCAGAACATCCTGTGGATAGATGAGGCTTGCTTTATCTCAAATGGAGTGATAAACCGTTGGAATTGGACCCACTGGGCGGAGGAAAATCCCCATATCACTTTCAGTGTCCGCCACCAGAATATGTTCACCGTCAATGTGTGATGTTTTGTCCTTCACAGTCAACTTATTAGGCCTTATTTTTACAATGAGCACCTCACAGGCAAAAGCTTTCTCCATTTCTTGCGATATATCCTCCCAGGATTACTGGCAGATGTTGTACTTCAGAGACTGCGCAACATGTACATTCAACTAGATGGGTGTCCAGCACACAGTCCAAGGGGTGTGACGACCTACCTCAACCGTGGGTCTCCAGGGAAATGGATCGGGAGATATGGACCTGTGCTGTGGCCACCCCGCTCACCTGACCTGACCCCTCTCGACTATTACCTGTTGGGTTACCTAAAATCTGAGGTTTAAGCAGGCTACACTACCCCAGGAACCTCTGTGGACGATCTGAAGCATCGGATTCGAAACGCATGTCGGGAATTACGGTCGATATCCATCGGTTTGGCAAAGACAGACATTGGATGAAGAGGGCAAGCGTATGGATCCGTGCAGGTTGTGGGAACTTTGAGCAGCATCTTTAAAAGTGTACGTCCGCAGACGTTGATGGCCTGCGACATGCCTTCTGACTCATATCGGTAATAAAACTATTTTGCTAACCTGTGTTTGTTTTACCTAAGTCTGTCGTGTACACCATTAAAGATTCAATGTTTCGAACGTGGATAGAGTGTACGGTATAAACTGTAGGTAAAAGTGTGTTAAGTAATTAATGTATAATTTCTTACGTACATTTGGATTTTGATCTGTTGCAGCAGATGCTTTAGACCATCAGTGCATCTTTGTCTGCATTTTATTCGAAACCACGTTGGTCTATAGCAAACCACAATAAACTTCGCCAATGACTGCAGTTCTCCAGTAAGTTGAGCTGTTCCTATGAAAAGGCGACAAATTCTACTGGCAGTAGAATGCATTAGATGCTAAGTAACAACAACAATTATTATAGTTTTTATAATTCTGTAGAGGTATTCCTTATCTCTACTAATGTCGTCTATGTCAACATCAGGGAGTGGGTCACCTTCTGAGATGTTTTGGAAGAATGCAAGTGGATGGGTCGGTCCCCCATGTATTTAGAGCTTTGCCAACAGGTACCACTGAGTGGTACTTTCACTGGGACCTATGAGCTTTTTACACAGATGGCGAAGAGGAGGTTCATTCAAAGGCAGACTGCATATGAACCACTGCAGAGTTCTATCTAGCTGCTGCTCTAAGAGATGAATTACTCCACTTTTAGGTCCAGTGTTGACAGATGTGCTGTCAGCTCCAACTGCAATGATGCTATCACCAATTTTTCAATAGCCTTACTTGCCCCTCTGTACACAGTGATGTGTTGAAGGTAGATAGTTCCAGGTTCACCAACCATGTCATAGTGATTTTCTACCTTTTTATTGCTGTACCACTTACTACATTTCTTTTCCTTGATTAGGGTCATATCTTTCCTGCCATCGAAAAATGCTGCAGCTGTTCCCAATTCTTCTTCCTGTGTTGTTTTCTTCAGGTCTTTTCGTAGCTTTTCTCGAGCTCTCCAGATTTTCTTAAGATATATAACCTTATTCCCATTCACTCGCCCCCCCCCCACTCTTTACTGTCCTGCTGCTCTGTTGGACACTCCCTACCTCTCTGCCTCTAGTGCAATGGTAGGGATTTGTGTTGTGTTTCGGCAAGCACCAAGCGTAACGAAATCATAGTCAGGTATATTTTCCGTAAATAGGACGGGCTTGAAGTAGGTTTTCTATAGATGCTGAAGGATGGAAGTTGATTATTGCTCCAAGTAATATTTCTAAATTTCACCACAATAACATGGCTAAGATATGTTGATGACGTCTTTGCAATAGTACCCAGATATTAAACACAGATACAATTTTGAAACTTAATTAACAACATACATAATATAAAATTCACTATAGAGAAATCAATAAATAACAAAATAAATTTTCTAGAACTTCAGATTACTTGGAGTAATAATCAACTTCCATCCTTCAGCATCTATAGAAAAACCTACTTCAAATCCGTCCTATTATACATTGGTATTCGAGTCACATGTTCCACAAAAATTTGCAGCCTAGAGCCCATTTAAACATAGAGAATCAAATTAGATCAAGAAATAAAAGTATTAAAATTATAATCTATTTACAAATTAAATATCCTGCCAAAACTTTAAATAAATATCCCAGTGAAACAAAAGAAATACTAAAAATTTATGATTACCCCTAAGTCTACTCCAATGTGTTGCCCATACCAACTTACAAAATAAATTATTACAAATTAATACCTGATAAACATTAAAAATTAGTAACAATCTAATAACTAATTACTAAAACTAATTGGACTATATAATTAAACTACGAAAACAAAACTGCCGGAATATATAAAAAATTCAATGCCATGATTGTGATAACAAAACATTGGTGAAACTATGGAAAACCTGGAAGAAGAAAGCACAAAAATGACCTTCAACAAGATAAACAATCATCATCCCTTGTTAGACACAGACAGGATTGCAACCACCGTATTAATATAAATTCACCAAGTATTATTAAAACTATTCAAAACACTAAAATAAGGAAATTAACCGAATCATTTATTATAAAAAACTAAAAAAATTTACCTACAACAAGGAGAAATTACAATAGATGAAATAAATAATAAATACCTAAAAGAATCAAAATCATTACTAGAAACACTTTAAAAAAGTTTAAAGAATATTAAAGCGCAGTCGGTAACAACAATCTGGAAACAACTAAGTATTTCAAAAATAGTAGGCCAAAAATTCATTGAAGTTTTTTCAAAAAATCCTTCAGTCCTGAAGATGTACCAGCGATACGCTTACGAAAGCTAGATTTCCTGTTAAATAATTTACAATGTTTATATAAAGTTTATACAGTTCATGAAGTATTTTATAATTTATTTTGTTGTAATCAAGCTGTCAATGAAAATAAAACTCCAACTTTAAGCTCTTTTGGCATCTACCCAAGGAATTTACTCATCGATATATAAATAGGTAACATATTGCAGAATATTACAATATTATATCAGAAATATATATATATATATATTATATATTATATATATATATATAATATATATATATTATTACTTATTATTATATAGGATAAAAGCCTAAACAGCAACTAGATTTTCCACATTTTATTTATTTTTACTAAATTCTTACTTCGATAAAAGGTTCATTATCACAACCTCTGGTCCAACACATTCAAAATAACAAACATATATATAAAACATTTCTTAAAATAAATTAACAAACGTTTTGGTTTTATATTAACTAATTAAGCTAAAAACATTAAAACAACAAAGCTTTGAGACCATGAATACTGGCTTGGTGGTTTTATTTAACATCAAGATGAATGGACTATATAATAGAAAAATTAAATAACTACAACTTTTTATTTTATATTATAATAATTAATAATAATAATAAAATAATAATAATAATAATAATAATAATAATAATAATAATAATAATAATAATAATAATAATAATAATAATAATAATAATAATAATAATAATAATGAAGATTAATGAATAAATATTATTAAATTACCAAAATGATAATAAATAGCGTTATTGTATTATTATTATTTTTATTATTATTATTATTATTATTATTATTATTATTATTATTATTATTATTATTATTATTATTATTATTATTATTATTATTATTATTATTATTATTATTATTATTATTAGGAGATTGGTTGGTAGTTGTGATGAAGATGGACTCTTAAGATCTTCCCGTCCCTTTCTGATGGAAATGATTTGAGTATCGAAAAGTTTTTTGTTCTTTTCTCCAATGTGACTTCAGATTTGCTTGCGTTAATTCCCATAGTATTAGCTTGTACTTCAGCTCCAAAGAGATGCTCTCTGCCTTGCTTAAATCCTGTGTTGTATATAAATGTTTGTGTGCAGACTGCAACGCCTGTTACGTGGGTGAAACTATCCTACAATTAATGATTAGCAGATCTAAGCACAGAGGTCTCTTTTTTCGCACAGGTCGTCCCTTATGCAATCCCGAATATTCGGCCATAAGAGAATATGACATGTTACAAGAACCTCCAATCTCCTCAAAAAACTTTCGATACTCAAATCATTTCGATCAGAAACGGACGGGAAGATCTTAGAGTCCCTCTTTATCAAAACTATCAACCCGTCTCTTCCTAAGAAAAAAAAACTATTTATTTCATGACATTGTTGGTCAAAACCATTATTTATTAGTGTTTAATCTTCTTGTATTTTAGTTATTTTATTATTATTATATATATATTATATATTATTATTAGTTTATTATTATTATTATAATATTAATTATTATATATTAGTATTATATTATTATCTATAACTATATTATTAATTATTATTATTATATTATATATATATAATAATTATAATATAATATTATATATATATATATAATCTATATATATATTATATAATATTACTATATATATATATAGACATATAACTATATATATATCAGGGCTATATAGGGGGCTCGGCTAGGTAAGGTCCTACCCATGTTTTTTAAGTTTTTAAAATAAAGAAATTAAATGGTAAAAGTAAGACATTAAATTATTTAAAACTTTATATTAAAATTTAAAAAAAAGCTATTTCTTCATAAATTAAATGCAAAACGGCCGCAATAGTAATAGCTATTTACTGAATTATTAAGCCATAAAGTAATTCTCCTTCCTACGCTGATCATAAAGTAAAATTGTATGCACGGACATGAACGAATGCTCCAGTTTTTATATCAAGTTATAAAGGAACGGGTCGGCTGTCTTACCTATAAAAATATGTGAAACCTTTCTTTCAGCTCTCGTAAATTGCACGAAATGTGTGAAAAGTACGAGAAATCTCTTATCAGTTTGTTTGAAATCTTTTTACGAATCTGTCTGATGTTGAATGTTAATTTAAAATTAACCCTGTTATGTGTCTACAAGATTTATATACTTAAATAATTTAAGTAATGCATAATGGAGATATGTAATTTATATTAAAAAAAGAAAAGCTTAAAAACATTAACTATAAAACCACAGCTTATTTTAAACACTCTAATAGCCCTGGTAGGCCTAAGAAAATGATTCATTTGAAATGTACTTTAAATTAAGTCTTTATCATCTTTGGTAAATATATATAATATATTCAAGTTTCATAAAAAAATAAATAGTACGTATTTATAATATTAAAATCAGTTTTCGACATTTTCTTAGCTATAGTAATAATATATATATATAGATATACTATTATATATTATATATATATATATATATTAATATAATATATATATATATAGTATATAGATATATATCATATATATATATATATATATTATATATAATATATATATAATATATAATACTATATATATATATTAATATATAAATAATATAATATTATATACTATATATCATTATAATAATAATATATTATATATATATATATATATATATATATATTTATATATTAAAATTATATATATATAATAGATATATAATATATATATAATAAATATAATATATATATAATAAATAATAATAATATATATAATATATATAATATATATATATATATATATATATATTAAAAAATATATATATAATATATATATTATATAGGCCCTGTTATGTTACGACTCCGTCAGATTTGATTTTTTTGGGTTTTTCTAACATATGTTGTTAGTATATGATGCTAATAATGAATTTAAGTGGTGACGAACATGATTTCAAAAGCTCGAAATATTTTAAATATTTTTAAAAATCACATTATATAAAAAAAAATTCAAAAATTAAAAATAATCTCGAAAAGTACCATACTTTCAGAAAGAAAATTACATATTTGGAATCAGCATATAAAGTCTATTACAAAAACTGTAAATAAAAAAAAACAAATATGAAAATATCTCGAAAAATATGACACTTACAGAAACCAATACATATTTGGAATCAGCATATAAAGCTTATTACAAAAGTAAAACAAAACAAAAAAAATATTAGTGGGCTCGAGCCAACGGGACAGAGGGGGACGTTTCCGATACCCCGCAGGGAGGGGAGGAACCCCCGCGACACCCAAGATACCAAAGAAAAATTCCTACCCTTTCGTTCCCCGGAAGGCCGAGAGACCCCGCCTCCTGCCATTTTTGCGGTTTACCCTTTGTGTATGCTTAGTAAAAAAAAAAAAAAATTTAAACTTCGGAGTACGTAAAAACATAACATGGGTCCAATATTTTTGAATCATGTCCATCGCCACTTAAATGATTGTTAGGATCAATACCAGAAATATATTAAAAAAAAAAAAAAAAAAAAAAATCATAAACTGAAAATCACAAAATATATAGGTATATATAATTATATATATTATATATATATGATTAAAGAATATATATTATATTATATATAATATATATATAATAAATAACTATAATATATATATATATCTTTCTATATTTCTTTTTCCTCTCCAGGAAGGTTTTCATCCTGTCAGCGCCCGCAAGCTCTTTCTCCAACATCCCTCTGCTGCACTTTCCTCTATCTCTTACGCAACTCTCGTTTTTGGTAGCTGTACATCTTTCCAGTGAGAAAGTCCTGCAACCGACTCCGCCCATCTCTTCTTCGGCTTCCCTTGTCTTCTCCCCTGTGTCCATTTCCCATCTGCTTTCGGCATTCTGTCCGGTCCATCCTCTCCAGATTCCCCACCACTCAATCTCCCACATCCATCTTTAGTATCATTACCTGACACCTATATCTCTAAAACTTCCTTTCCTTATTCTGTCTCTCCTACTCTTTCTAACATAGTTATCTTAATACCCTCCATTCATCCGGCCTTATTTCTACGTCTCCTCTCTTCCGTTGTTGTCCAATGTTTCCCGCTCCGTACAAGCAGCGTCGGAGTCAGATACTGTTAAAAATCACTTTTTTTAAACTCTATTCCGATTTTTATCTTTTCATCATGGGTATACCGCTTTCATAACTAATCCATACTTTCCATTCGTCGCGTAATCTCTCCTCCACTTCCTACCCTTCTGATAAAAAAAAATATCCTCCGAGAAATTGCAGGTATTTACCGCCTTCACCCTCCTCCCTTACCACCATCCTCATCCCTCCTCATTTCCTCCGGTCTTCTTTACGTTCATCCTCATCCCTGCTTTCTCCAACTCTTCCGCAAACAAAACTCCACCTCCTCTCGAATCGTCTCCTCTCTGCTCGCTCCAACATGCCAGAATATGCCATATGCCATTATGTCCCCTTCAAAATTCTCCCAGTCTCTCCACTCACCTTCCTTATTCACCACGTCTAAATATACTATAAACAGCAGTGGAGATAAAACACTCCCCTGCTTCACCGTTTTCACCTCAACCATCTTATCGTTCTTCGCACTCCAGTTGCTAACATTACACAACTGCATTCTCATACATACTTTCTGCCTTCTTTAATCTACCAATCACTCCATAATTCCTCTCCATAGCTCTCCAGAGCTTTTTCCTTGGCACCGAATTCAATCCTTTTTGCCACGGTCGATGAAGCTACAAAGAATCTCTTGCCATAATCCAGCATCTTCTCCGAAACCATTCTTAATGTGAATAAGAGGTCGGTCGTTCCTCTTCCTCTTCTATACCCTACGGATTCTTCTCCAGTGCTCGGCTCTACGCTTCTCTCAGCCTCCTCGTCCAATATTCTTCTATATTTTCGCCAGATGTCCATCAGTGAAATCCTCTATAATTATTACAGCTCCTGCCATCTCCTTTACCTTATATATCGGTATTATTATTTCTTTGCCCCACCTTTCCGGCCCCTTTCCCTCTCTCCAACACACTTGTTCATCAAATTGATGATTCTCCCTCTCAACTCCTTTCCTCCCTCCACCAAAAACTCCACAGCCACTCCATCCTTCCCTGGAACTTTACCCTTCTTCATCCTTTTAAGCCTCCCATATTCTTTCTACCGGTTATCTCTCCGCCTTCTCCTCCTCTTCCTCCTCCTCGTCTGATTCTAACAGCTTCTTCTCTTTTTCTCGTATTCTACATTTAGCAGAGTCTCGTAGTTTCGATCCATCTTCATTCTTTTCTTCCGGTCTCCACAAGATCTCTCCGTTTCTATCTTGTATATTTCTAGTTACGTTTTTGGTTTTCTATACGCCTTCGCCATCTTAAATGGCTTTTTCTTCCCTTCGCCCACATCTTCTATTTCTCCTGCCATTCTCTCCGGCTCCATCTTTTTTGCCCTCCTCTTATTCTCTCTGCATCATTCCTCCTTAATATTCCTCCCTTTCTGCGCTTTTTCTTTTCAGCCCAATTCCAATTTCCCTGTTTTACTTTAATTGGCTTTTTTCACTTTTTCGTCCACCATGGTGTATGTCTCTTTCTAGTACCTCCTACCCATCTGTTATCAAGAGTTTTCTCTGCCACTTCCTTATTGTCCCGCAAGTCTTCGTTTTCTTCTTCATTCTTAGGGTTTCCTGCATTCCCCGTTCATAATTTCGTCTCGTTTCTATTAGTTCTTCTAAACTTCTTCACTCTGATCACTGCCTCTTGCTCATTTACTCCTCCCCTCCCCTTCTTAATCAGTTCATGGTGCCGCCACCACCAGTTCTTGATCGCATCTAAGGACACTTCCCCGGATCCACCTTTAGAATTCTTAACCATCCTTTTATCACAGGGAGAAACTGATCAATTGGTAGTTACAGCCGAATTTTTGATGCGAAATGTCGTTACCTGATTCGCATCATATACCTACGTAAAAGATGTGAGACTCTCGGCTTAGAAAAGAAGTGTTCATTATGTTTTAGTCGTTTCTTCACACAAAAAAAATTCCAGCATCTCTCCCTCCATGTTTCTTGCATCCTCTCCGAAATGGTCCCAATTACATTCTCTCACTCTCTTCTCCTCGTTTCCTACTCTCTCTCCTCTCACCTCTCTCTCTCTATCTCTCTCTCACACTATAATAGTATATTATATATATAATATATAAGTAGTAATATATATATATAAATATATATAATACCTATATATATAAGATATTAATATAATATAATGTATAATAATAATTATATTAAGTAATTAATATATATGATATATAATATTACAAGTATAATACTATATAAAAGTATAGAGTATATATATATATAAATTATAATATATATAATATAAAATATAATAAGTATATATATATATATATAATAATAGAGAAATATATATATATATAATATATAATAAATATTATGAGTATATAAAGTAATATATAAGTTATTATATAATATAATGTATATACTAATATATAATATATATTAATAAGAATATATATCATAATATATATAAACTACTGCCTAAGCCAAGTGTAGTCTCAAGGTTTCGACATGAAATAGTATATATATTATAATAAATATAAAGATATATAATAATATATAAAATATTATAATATAATACATAAAGAGAATTTAATAATATATAGATATTTATATATATATATATTATGTATATAATATATTATATATTATATATAATATATATATATAATATAATATAGTAATATATATAGTAATAAGTACTAATAATATAATAAGTATATATATAATATGAATATGTAAGTTAGCATAGAATATATATTCGTATTTGCATATATACTAGAATATATATATATATATGATATAAATAAGTATATATTAAGGTAAAGTCATATATATATAATTATAATGATATGTAATAATTAGGTAAGATATATATTATATTATGAATAATATATAATATAATAGTAATATAAGTATATAATATATATATAAATAAGTATAATATAATATAAATAATATAAATTAATATAGATATATATATATATATATATATATATCATTGGCGTACGTTGATGGAAACACTTGAGTTGCTGGAAGTTAAGTGTATTACAAAAGAATATAATGTTCATAAAGAAAAATAACTTAATATTATATAATATATATATAAACTAGGTATATAAATAATATAGTATAGATAATATATAAATATGATAATATTATATAATATAAGTAATATATATAATAAATAATAGTATATATATATAATATAATTATAAAGAATGAGTATAAAATATATAGTTGTACACGAGTAAAACCGAATAGATGGTAAAATTAATAACACTTTCAATTAGATCGGAATGTAGGAGGAATAAAAAAGAAAAGGAGAGAAGAAAGTAAAGATTAAAGTTAAGATGAAAAAGAAGAAAGTTTGAGATACTTATAAGAAGTATAATAAAAATAGATAGAAATTTGGGACAAGTATAAGAATAATAAAATGGAAAATAGAAAGAAGATAATAAGTATAAGAAAGAATCATTGACGTAAAAATGTACTTAAAAAACATGTTGTAATCAATATATGTTCGACTATGCTTACCAATTATTATTTATATTCATTAATAAGTATAATTGACATTCTAACACTTAAAACAAAGTTAAATATTTCTCCTTTTCATGCACACATAAAACGTGATAAATATAAAAAATGAGCTAATCTAATAAATATATATTTATTTCCTTCACACACAGATATTTTCTACCAACACATTATAAAGCAGAGAAATTCTCTCCGAGCCCTATATAGGAGTGTTAGTCGCTCTGAGATCAAGGATTACTGAGTGAGATTAAGATTCTCTCTACACCCTTCTCCACGCCCTAGAGCAAGATACATACGCAGATGAGCACGACGCATGAGGTACTTTTATTAATAAGTTATAGTAATAAGAATTATATAATTCAGTAGCATGAGGTAAAAATACACAGTGAGAGTGTATTGAGGTAAAGAGTAATTATTCCACAGATATAATACAGATGTGGCATAGTAAATCAAGAGTAAGGAAGCACTCACGCAAACTATACTAGCCTAGTAGAGTTACCTATACAATATCAACACAAAACTTCTAGCGGATGAACACACGCATCCATTGTTTACTTACTAGAGGTCAGCTCACGTTAATAAAAGTTATAGGTTGTCACGCTAGAGTGGCGTTATATAAGTTCCCTCGATAGAGTCACCTATTTGCGCAGGACTCCGCATGGTATATCCATATTAGAAATAAATGATATAAGCTAACCAACTATCACGTCACGTGCAAAGATATAGATACTCGTGCTGAAGTGATATATCATGGTATTACCTTTAAATATAACTCTTTTTGGCTTTTCGACTCGAGACCCTGTCCATAAAAGCCGGGTGATAGCCTAGAGCCTCCACCCTCTCCACTCAAATATGTACAAACTAATGTTACTCTATAATCTGATGAATCCTATACTATGTAGTGTAACGCTGGAGAGTAATCTAAGAAGAGGAACAAAAATAACGTCTCGCATACTAATAGACAGTAAACTCCCCAGTATTCTTTGACGGCTTCCATTAGCAATATCACTCTTATTGTGATAGTGAAGGTGTCCAAACATTTTATTGTCATATTTAGTTAAAGGCCAATAAGGTAACTGTTATATATTTAGTTCATACATGAGAAAGACGTAATGAAGAAATACCCATCGAAAGAATGATAGCGAAAGTTATTAGAATATTAATTTTTAAGAGAGAGGAGATTGTAGAAGTTTATATGAGTCTTATTAAGTATAAATTGATTTTTATCCCAGGTATGTAATAGACGTAACCTCCACAATTACGGAAATTTCTTATTCCTCTATTGTAACTCTCTAGCTCCAGGGAATAGAATCTTGAGGAAACATATTCATAGACTAAATGCATTCTTCTAGTAAAGTTTAATGAATATGTAGTATGCAGAATTGATAATAGAGTTGAATAGAATTTGAAGGGTATCGAGTCTATATCGGCATATTATGAGTAGGATATGAGTTAAATGTGCTAAAGTGAGAATAAGATCTATAATAATTATAAATAGATAAAGTATAGAATAAAGTAGAGATTAAAGACTCAAAGAACCCTGATAGAGAACATAACATAGTATAATCAATAGAAAAAAGAAGAGTCAAATCTCACTATAACCACAGCCGATAGTATGAGCGAACTTGAATATAGTATATTCTGTAGCCTATCACACAAAGAGAAGGAGAGAAACACGCAGAAGTGAGAGGGATGCTAGTGTGTGACAAGAGCTCAGTACAGCTTCTGGCCGACCACATGTCTCATAGAGTGCTATTTAAGGTATGTTTCAAAGCTTCCATCCACCAATGCACAGTCTCCCCTGATTACCTAATAAGAGGCAACTCTTCTGAGAAAAAAACACCTCATGTATAGTATTGTGGATAATATAAATTACTAGGCACACAAATCAAACAGCGTATATACCTTACAGATAACAGAGCAGAAAAGCATACTATGCGAGTCGAGAATTAAAGACGAATGACGATTCTCAGTCGATGCTAAGTGAATACTTGAGATAAATTTTAAGAATTAACTTTAAACGGTCAACACAAAGATCAGAATATTACAAATGACGTAATAAAGATGAGAATATTACAAATGACGTAATAAAGATGAGAATATTACAAATGACGTAATAAAGACGGTGCCTAGAATTCAACTGCAATAGGAGAAAGAACAAATAATGATACATAGTTGCGTGGCTTCCTACAACACTGATGGAAAGATGAGTAGGATTGAGACATAGAGTAATTATAGTTAAATGAGGGAAGCCCAGCTCGGAAGCATATTTCCCTAATAAAACACGGGGAGAGATTGACTCCACATCCTGCCCCTCACCTTATAAACTTATATTAACATCTCAGGAGCCATTGAGCTACCCGATCAATAATGTTAATCACTCAGGCAATAGGAATCAGTAGGGTAACTAACTGTTAGAAGAGAAGGGGAGTAGTATATATAAATAGTTATAGTGAGAGGAGCGCTAAGATAATATACGTCACAGTGGAGTTATGAGTTAGAGGAATAAATAGGAGATACTAACTCATAATAGAGATTGCCTTTACATGATTTTAGAGTTAAGCTAACAATGTAGCCATTTATACCAGATCGAATTAAAGAGGAGAATAAATAGCAGTGAATTATACTGAAGAATATATAATAATATATATATATATAATATTATAATCTGGCGAGGAATTATTATTTTCTCTTCAGCACCAGGTGTAGGTCAAAAACGCGACAATTCGCTATGAGAGGTTTAATTACATCCCTTTGTATCTCATAGAATAGATATTTTAGTCTCTCAGAGGCACACAGAAAAAGTATTTTGTCTGTAAGTGGCGATATAGACCAAAGAGAGGTTAGAGCGTGACCGTTCTCATATCGAGTTATTGATATGAAAACGCACGACATTTATGAACTAGCAGAGAATCATGGAAAAATAGACG
Organism: Trachelipus rathkii; assembly: GCA_015478945.1. Lineage (NCBI taxonomy): Eukaryota > Metazoa > Arthropoda > Malacostraca > Isopoda > Trachelipodidae > Trachelipus > Trachelipus rathkii. The sequence continues at coordinate 23,708 of JABUQX010118069.1, forward strand.
ACTCCCATCGAGCAATCACATATATATTTAATAACTAGAGAGTAAATATGTAAGCATGATATTATTATGCAAAAAGTGAGAAGTGATTAGTAATGGTGCGGTATGTGAACCAAGATATGATATCATTTCCACCCCTCAATGATATGCCGCTGTTCTCTAGCCTGAATATTTGCCAAGCAGAATATACAGGCACGATCTGGACTAGATTCTAATGAAGAGAGAAAAAAGATATTATATTTAGTATCTGAATCATATTAATAGGACATGTAAACAGAACTAATCACACGTTACATACGATCTTCAACATAGCTTTCACCCAACTCTCATATAATTTGTGGTTCATATTGAAAGAACCGAGATAATAAAGAAGCGTCACTATACATGAGGTCATGCAAAGCAGTCATAAATTCATAACTCCTAAATTATACTATAGATATAGCGTTAAGTAAATCGTACCTCTCACTAATTTCCTCAACACGTATATAATTTTCAACACCAACGTAATTATCCTAAATAAATGCTAGCTTCACAAAATTATGAGACACAACATTGGTTGTCAGATGATTTGCCTTGTTAGAGAAAAGCAAAAAAAGTATTAACAAAATATTATAGAGCAAAGACTAAATATAGATTTAAAAGTAATAGTGATTATTTGGTCAGAAATTTTACACTTATTGAATATAGGAGCTGAATGAGTATTGAGTTATTGATATTTATTTTAATATTAGTTAAGTGATGATCTGCGTAAATTACTTTAGTTGGTGAACTCATTTATATGGTTTCAATTAATTTTTGTTTATCTATAATTTTTTAATATTGTTGATATATTATGTTATATATTATATAAATACATATAAATTATATATTAATTTATTATTAATATGTATATTTATAAAAGTTTAGTAATTCGATAACAATTCTTTACCTTTATGATTATCCAAGATGTTAGTTGAAAAAAGTTTTTAAATGAGAGATTCTTATTTTGTCTATCTCAACCTTAATCTTCTAAAGCTGTAGCCTATTATATTTGATAAATATATTTTTATATAATTTCACATATTAACCAAAAAAAGTAATATATATAATATTCTATATTATATACAGTTTTGATTACAAATTAATTTACAAGCATTTCATTCTGAGAAAGCAGAAACGAACTATCAGTGAGATAAGTGATAGTACGTGGAAAGCCCGTATAATCATTAATATTATAATCCAAAACGAATATATATGGCCCAAAAAAGTATGAGGTGTGTGTTCTTCTACGAGTTAAACGATTAATCAAAATGATGCTACTTTGTTTTTTGATATTGACAAAGAAACCTCTTCCAGTATCTTGAATCTTAATATGTATTCCTCCCCCCTCCTTTCCCGTATACAAAACAACATACGTATAAAGGAAGCGTACTATAAAGGAGAACTGGGAAATCTCATAAAATTAGAGATGTTAAACATTCGGAGAGGACAATGGGATGCAGCAAGCACCAATAATCCACACATAAAGACGACAGTATATCTTGTGCTTTGGCTTGAGTGTTGCCCGATAACCCTCATATATCTTCTCCTAGAAACTATGTTAGCTTTCGTTTCTCTTGCCTAGATGAATTTCCCCTTCTCTTACAATAGTATCCCGTTCTTCTATTCTCTTTCTAAATCCAGCCTTAAAACTTCATCATCATCCTCCATTTTCGAAACAAATGGTCAAATCTCTAAAGTTGTAACGTGCCCGCCGCAAGTTTACTCGAAAAGTGAAAAGCTCTCACTATAGTGCGATTATTCTATAAAAAATTAAAAAATTCTAGATTTACAAAGTCTGACTTAATTAGCATTCTACGATAGTATAGGATATTAGATGATTAGAGAAATACAGACTCTAGGCATTAAGAATATGCAATTTTCACTCTAGATCTTAGGCAAAGAAACAATCTTCATGGATTCACCATGTAAATCGTATCTAAATTTCTATTGCGACTATCTCTAGTGTCCGTGATTATCCACCATTTAATGTAACGATCACATATATTCCAACATTATGAAGATATATTTGTTATGAAATATAACCTTAGAGTCATAGGATAAGTGTTATAATATCATAGCCACAAGAGACTATTAAAAGCATAATAAGTACAGTTAAACAACGATATAGAATTGTATTTGAAACTCTCGTAGTATAAACCCTCGATAGACTTACATGTTATAGTGCTCTAGCAATACATAGTCAGGATTTAAGTAAGCCAAAGAAACTTATGTTTAAGTATTTAACCAAAATTATTGTAAGATTTAACACTCTCAACTTACAGATTGCATAGCATAACTCAATATAACAATTCCTAGTCTTCTTTGTGATAATTCCAGGTCTTGTCAATATAGTGTAATCACATTATATCACTAAAATTATATATATCAAGAATATCGCCTATAAGGACTTCTTCTAGTTGGCCTTTCAAACAGATAAATATAAATTTAAACTCACATGATTACAATAGTGTTTCTCAAAGGTATATACCTCATCAAAAACTTGCTAACAGATACACTAATCATCTAACTATAAAGCTGCATTTAATTATCATTCAAATATATCTACTTACTTCAAATTCCTGTATTCATCAGATGAAGTCCAGAAGTTGAAAATATTTAGTTATATATTTAATACTTATATCTACCTTACCTTCGATAGAAGATCAGATATATATTCTTATATATTGAATCTCTTCAGTCTTATATCTGAATGGTATTTGATTTATATTATGGATTTTATATAATGATTGCCTAACATTTGTTTAATTGGGAATGTGTGTATTTGATGCTGGTACCATCTGGTCATTCAATTATTTTCAAATTTTAGATTTCTGTAAGTGAACTTTGAACTGGGGAAATTATCCTCCAATGGAAGGGTTTCGATATATTTGGGATTACATTTACTTATTCCAAATTTGGAAATGATTTGTATTTGCTTGATTTTAAATATTTCTTTCAAACAATTTTCTCTACACATATGCCTTATTTTCTATATAGACTCTCAAGTCCAAAAGTTATATTCAATAAATTAATTCCAATCTATTTTTTGAAAATGAATAAATAAGCGTAAACACTAGTATTGTTCACTCAATAATTTCCACCGCGATATAGTGGGTATAGGATAATTTTAACAATGGTAATGCAAAGATAAATGGTATAGTAAATATATTGTGGTTTATAATACACTATAGTATTGATTGGTATCTCATTCTAAACTACAAATCATTTGAACAGTGTAGTATGATCATTAACTACTGTCATTGATGTCTCCAGGCTCCATATTTTCCATATCTGAACATACATGTCCTATTTCTATCATTGTCATTCTGAATGAGCGTTTTTTGAAATAAATTAAATAGAGTCACCACCTCTATCA
>JABUQX010118070.1:0-20210 GCA_015478945.1 Trachelipus rathkii
AAAATAAAATTATTTTTTTCGTAATCAGCGATTAAAATTTGAACTTTCAGGCTATCAGCTCTAACAACGCATGAAAGTATATTATATTATATATTATTTATTATTATATATTTAATATATATATTTATTATATTATTATATATTATATAGTATTAACTATATATATTATATATTATAGTAGCTTTCAGCCATCAGCACAACCATGAAAGTATCATATATTATAATATATATAATGATATAGTATAGTATATATATATATATTATATATTAGTATATAATATATTAATATATATATATATATATAACTTTCATCGGTTGTGCTGATGGCTGAAAAGTTTTAAATATAGCGCCACAATTCCACGTAATAGAAAAATATGTTTTTCTCTGGTTCCAATTAAAAATGCAAAGAAAGTTCAAATCAATACCACTCTGATTTATCACTCACCGAGAATCGTTGTTTTTGCGTAGTTCAAATCTATTGTAGATAGAAAATTGGTCGGCAAGTTACATCTTATCCAGCTGTTATCTTAAGTAGTATGGACAGAGAACCAGTGAGTGGTATGGTGAGCAAGTTAGGATACAAACATCGGCGCAGACACAGAAATGTTGCGCAGAGCGAATGCATGATATATGATATATATATATATATATATATATTATCATATATTATATATATATATACTATATACTATATATATATATATGATAATATATATATATGATATATATATATATATATATATATATATAAATGGTATTAACGTCATCAAGCTTCGATCGTATCTTTTTTTAACAACAGATGCACGATTACACAGACGATTTTTGGCGCAAGAATCTACAGACTACTCTATATTAATTAATCTTGTTAAGTTGATAAAGAAAAAGGCAGCATAGCAAATGCATAATATAACTAATCCTCTTCTTCTTCTTTCTCTTTTTCACTCTACTTAAACTAATCTTTCCATCTTCTTCCTCACTATTCCTGAATTTACCATTCCTGATTAAGAATCGTCCTCCACTTCTTCCTTCTTCCCTCCTTCTCCCCTCTTCTCCCGTCCCGTTCTTCTTCTCTTCTTCTCTTTCTTCTTCTTTCTTCTCTTCTCTTCTGGCGTTTCTACAACATTCTCTTCTTCTTCTTCTTCTCACTTCTTTTCTTCTTGCTTCACCTTCCACTCTTTCGTTCTTCTTCTTCTTCTCTAAAATTCTTCTATAAATATATCTTGGCTTCTTCTTCTCTTCTTCTTACTGTCTTCTTCTTCTTCTTCTATCTTGTTCCTCTCTCTCTATCTTCTTCTTCTTCCTTCTTACATTCTTCTTATCAACAAATACCTGCACATAGTTTGTTTATACAAAGGTGGGCACATCCACGAAATTAATAAACAAAAATACTTTTTCGCGCTATAGCCTTGAGTGGACTGTAAAAGTCTTTGCTAGTAGGTGTTGCTGTAGACTGTAGTTTCTGCTGTAGTTATCCTAAACCTCTACATCTGATATTATTATTATATTATTATTATTTTATTTTATGTGTTTATTATTACTTTATTTTTTATTATTATTGATATTTATTAATTATTATTATTATTATATGATTGAATTATTATTATTATATTATTTTATATATTATTATTGCTTTTAAGCTAATGCTGCTTCCAGTAATATCTGCAAAATGTCACGTTTTCGAGAAAAGTATTTAAATTAATAGTAGTAGCAGAAGTAAGGTAAGTACACAGGTGCCACCCGAATAAATGCAATTACTACAATTGATCGTTTTTGAAGTGTTTGGTAGAGTTGAAATATTTCTCTTCAGTCTTGTGCCTAATGGTTTGTACCTTTCGCTCTTTATTTACACAGAAGATAATCCACCATGCTTTCGACTCAACACAAAAGTGGCAATAGTTTTGGCATATAGACTCTTTGTTCATCTTCATATAACACTTACTCTATTGCCACAATCATTCTCTTTTTTACCATCTTTATAAGATGGCGAATTTACATGTATCCTCGGAGAAGTCACGGGAGGTAGCTTTTAAAGATAGACCCTCTTTCACCATTTCCCCTAAACTATCATCACTTTTTGGTGCCGTCAAAGATATAACGACTTATTCTGGTGTGTGACTTATTATTTCGTTAACGTCTGTAATATTCGACGAGATCTTTTTTTCCTAATTTTCACTTTGAAGGTCAAAATCTCTCTTCCACTAGACCACACCTTTTGTTCTTGACCGAAGCTCAGGTGTTTTAATTTTTAGTCTGAGGATTTCTTCTAATTTGGAATCTTCTTAATTCTCTCTCTCTCTCTCTCTCTCTCTCCTCTCTCCTCTCTCCTCTCTCCTCGCCTCTCCGCTCTCGTCTCTCTCTCTCCGTCCTCCTCCCTCTCGATCCCATCTCTCCACTCTCTGCTCCTCCAGCTACACCTCTCGTCCCTCCTCTCCGTCTCGTCTCATCTCTCCACCCACTCTCTTCTCTCTCTTCTCCTCTCTCTCTCTCTCCTCTCTCGTCTCTGTCTCTCTCCGTCTCTCCATTCTCTCTCTCTCTCCTGCTCTAACCCACTCTCCGTCATCTCCTCTCTCTCTCTCTCTCTCATAGCAACCCCAATCGCAATGTTTTGGCTGGAACAGAAGCTTAAATTGTTTTGGGTTGGAGGTGGAGCTGAACCGAAATTTTTTTTAACTATAAAATAAATGGGTTCCGAATCGGATCAGGAGCGGCATAATTTTAAAATGATGGAGTTGGAGTATGGAAATTTTAAGATTGTGAGCGCCGGAGTTGGACATAGGGCCAAATATTTCTCTTTTTTCGGTATCTTATCGTCTAACATGGTTTCTTATCTGAACGCTGTGTTCTATATATGAAAACTATTATAGACTGCTGACTGTTCATCCTTTAAATATATCAATATATATTTCTGTCCTATCCCAAATTCTTATTCTGCTTTCATTAATGACCTAGCTTTTTCCCCTTCACATCAACTATCCACTCCCATTCCGACGACTCCACCCTTCATTAACCCCTACATTTTGAAAGGAATCGCAGCCAACTACAAATAACAAATGTTAGGATAGTGACCTTGGGGAAACAAACCTCTTTATATTTCTTATATTTCTAAATGAGCGCAGAGAAACCATGACGGTTTTTAGTGCCTCAAACACTCCATTCCTTCATACTTCTGCTCGACATAATCTTTCACACAACTATAATATCTTCGAAACAAGCAACTTGATTCCTCGTCTGTCCTTAATATTCCTGGTGTTTACTTTCTCGAGTGATCTTTATTGGAAGAGTAACATTTTTCTCCCTCACTAAACATTCTCTTAAGAGGATGGGAATTCTGTTCTTTTCTGAAATTTCTTAGAATGGTTGTTAGTTCTTTATAGTGATGTCTTTCCTCCCTGTTTTGAGTATCAATCCCACATCTGGACGGTTCCACTCAAACAGCTCTTCTTATAAGGGTGTAGTTTGTATGGCTTTTTCTCTTATATCTTCTTCTGCTCTCACTACCTTTCTTCAGTCACTTTCTGTTGCCGAACTGTCACTTTTCTTATAGTATCGCTATTACAGCAGTCATTGCTCTCTCTCTCTCTCTCTCTCTCTCTCTTCTCTCGCCTCAGCTTTTCCCACCTTCTTCTGCCACTCATCTCCCCATCCCTCTTCTCTTCTCAGCATCTCTCTGCTCTCTCTCTCTCTCGTCTGCTCTCATCGGTCGTTCCTCTCTGTGTTCGTCTCTCTCTCTCTCTTACAGCCAGCAGTCATCTAACTCTTTTCCGAACTCTCCACCCTAGTCCGCGATACCTCCTCTTTTGAGAAAAACTAGTGTGGGTCGTCTTTCTAACGTCTCATAATTTGAATGTTCACATATTACCGCACAGACTTAAGCCGTGTTCGTTTTTTGCAGTATGTTGTGCTAAAAGACAAAAATGCTCAAGTTTGCCGTTCGTTTTCCGTCAACCTTAAGTGAAACAAAAATGTAGAAAAAAATGCTCACAAACGTAAAAAATGTGCGCTAATTCTGTGTAATATACTCAATAAAAATTTTGTATAAATATAGCACCTTAGCGAGAGTTAAAAAAGAAACAAGTTGCCTCGCTTGCGTTTGATTGACATTTTTCTTACGATTTTGCGCTAGGTTGACGAAAACGAAAAAAAAACTTAAGCATTGTTTTAGCACAAATGCAGAAAAAGCGAAAAACGGCGTTCAAAGTCGCTATGCTTCAATCTTTGACGGTCTGGCGCAATAAGTGTTAGGTCTGGAATAGTCTTTCTTTCTCTTTTTCCCTACTTGATAGATAGAGGAAAGTGAGCCGGAGGCCTGCCTAATTTATATTCACAAAGAGAGAACAGCTTTGTCTAAAATTAAAGGCAACTGCACACACTCTGATGTCTGCCTTTAATATTGTCCGATATGGATTTCCAAAAATTGATAGAATGTTACTTCACACCCAATGGATATATATATTATATAGTATTATATATATATATATATATATATATATAATATATATATAGATATATATTTATATGTATATTTATATATATAATATAAGTATATAAATTTATATATAGAATAATTATGATAATATATATTATTATTATATATGATATTATATGATATATATATGATATATGATATATAATATATATATAATTATATATATATATATATTATATATATATAGTACTATATATAGTATATTATATATAGTATATATATATATATATGATATATATATGATAGATATATATATATATATAATATATATATATATATATACTGTATATGATATAGTATATATATATTCTATATATATATATATATATATATATATATATATATATATATATATATATATATATATATTATATATATATATTATATATATATATATATATATATATATGATTATATATATATATATATTAATATATATAAGCAAAAAGTATATATTATAATATATATATATATATATATATTTACATATATATATTATATATATATATAATATATATTTATATATAATTATATATTATAGTAGTAGTATAATATATATATATATATATTATATATATAATACTAAAGTATATAATGTATATATATATATATATATATATATATATATATATATATTTGTGATACAAAATAACGTCGTTATCATTAATTTATACGTATGGAATATATTTGTACTATTTTTATATTTCGTCTTCAGTATTGTTTGATTTTACATAATCAGGTCTATTATGCACATTTATTATTTTTATTTTGAAACAGTATTGGGTATTTTTATAACAAATGTATAAAATATAATACTGCATAATAATGATAGAAATCTGCATAATATCCAGACTATAATAGAATTTCAAACAGTATTTGGAAATAGTAATACATTTAAAAAGAAAAAAAAATTGCGGTAGGCTAATAAAGAAAAACAAATATTATCTTTCTGGGACTGAAAAATTCATGAAGTAAGCCAATCCCTATTAGCGGGCCTGATGATTATTTTGTTTTCCTTAAGAACCGGATTTTAAGACACTTCCTTCTATATATATTTTATTTATTTTACCCATAACAGTCTTTCATAATCCATTTAAGTTTAATGCAAATACCTATCAAAGTTAATGCTAAACTCTCCATTTAAACCTTCTTCTCCCGTTAGCACCTATATCTGATCTAGCTTCTTTCTTTTTGAAATCAATCCTCATCCATTTTGCATAAATACCTATTACTCTCTTCTGTAATCATGTGAAATGGTGCCTATGGAAAAATACTTTTCGGAGTCCAAAATCTAAACAATGCTTCCCAGATCACTCTTGTCTATCTATTCCAATCTTTTTCCATTTAATTCTCTTTTCAAGGGCAAGACCTTTATTTTTCACTAAACCATTTCCTTCATCCTCATATCTGCATTTAAAAAAGTCGCCCTCTCCTCTTAACTCCTATTTCTAATCTAGATCATTCTTGGGAAATCTATTCTCATTTTCATTCAGCACAACTGTTCAAACCACCCACTTATATCTACCATCAGGTAGGGGTTTACCTTCAATGGAATAGCATCTCTTCTTTGTCCTCTTAAATCGTTCCATAGCCACTCCAGAAATCGTGGTCCAATTGCGTCATAAGATTCCAAACTGGCAAGGAGTTATACACAAAAAGTAAAGGGCCGGGTTGCTAACTCTGCCGCCCTGTCGAAGAAAGCTTCATATATACATATATATAATATAATATTTATAATTATATATATAATATATTTAATATATAATAATAAATATATTATAATAATATGTGTGTAGGTGTGTGGCGGCGTTTGTGGTATTTATATGTGTATGCATGGCATATGTGGGTAAGCTTTTCATCAATAAATCTAGTGAAATGGTTTGTGTTCATTATTAATTTGAATATCTCTCCGTCTTGAAGATCTCTCCCAAGCTCCAAACAATTCAATACCGAAACAATATAAAATGACCAGTGGGTCATTTTAAACTTTGTGTAATCTAAATACGACAAGAGATTTTCGATAAATGATAATGTTAAGCGTAGCCGAATTTAAAAACTAATATAATAAAGTAATAATTATATAATTATAGATATATATTTATAATATATATTATTAACTATATATAATATATATATATATATAATTAAATATGTTATATATATATAATATTATTTAATTAAATATATAAAATTAATATAGTCTTTATATATTATATATTATTATTAATTATATAATATATATTATATATATATATTTATATATGATATATAATATTATATATAATATATATAATATTAATATGATATATATTATTATATAGAGAGTAATAATTATACATAAATATATAATATATATATTATATATATGTATTAACATAAATGAATACAGTGTCCTAGTGTCACAAAAAGGTGGGTCGGCCTAACACTGGAAAAAATCGAACGACAGGCAGGGCCTGGCACACAAGTTACACTTTTCAAATGTCAAAAGAAGATTTGAATGGCGACAGAATCCTTCATCAGATAAAAATAAATAGAAAACAAATAAAGTTCCGATTATAAATAGTCCTAATAATTACATAACAAAATCAATATTTAATAGATTTCATTTGGAGATCAAGAGATAGAGTCATGGGGCTAAAGTGGAAGATTCCAGATAAATATGTGATAATCTTTAGAAGGGTGTATGATCGTAAAGGTAGGAAAGAACGAGGAGAATTAGGTCCTGGGAACATCAATCGAAGATATGGCTGAACGGTGAGAACACAGTGCCTCACAATGCTACGGGACTTTTATTTGAGTTGTCACTCCCTCGATCACTCGTCCAATGCACTCTGCCACAAGATCGAAACTCCGTCGAGAGCGAGAAAATAAGTTAATGCCAGGTCGGCTTTTCGAATTCGGCATCTGGGGTACTTGGAAACCGAAAAGAGGAGCGGTATTTGCCCCTCTCTATCAGCGATTCATTGCAGTTACCCACATGAGAGGGGCCAACATAAAATGACATGTGTTCTTACGGAATGGGGCACATAAGAAATGTGTACAGCGTAGAATAAAGGTTGAAGCTCTTGTATGTGCGAGCGAACTGAATAAAAGAAAAGAAGTGAACTGGTAAGGATAAATATCAAAAACGGTTTATTAATGGAACACCATTAATTTGCGTAAATTGAAGCATGAAGGGGAGGTTATGGGAGAGGTTGCGGTCAGAAAAGACAGCAGATTGCCTCACACTGTCCCCTGTTTGAGCCGTCAGGTAACCACTGGAATAAATTCCATCTGTGACTGCGATAGACAGGAATGATGCTTTAAACAAAGCCAGAGATCGCTAATTAGGAGAAGAAGGTAAGCCAACAAAATGTTGGGAGCGGGATAGTCAGGTGTGTACCTCGTCGTACAAGAAAGAACACCTTTTGCAAAGGGATTAAGGTGGAATTAGAATTTGAAAACCCGTGGTTTAACAATGCGTAATCTAGAAATCTGAGGTAACTCGCTGCAAGAATGCGTCGACAGACGGCATGGGGGTTTAAAACATATTAACTGATCCTTTGTCATTGGCTGAGTAATAGTGTGTCACATTGCTTTCAACTTAAGCTCACTCGGGTGGACGATCGGAAATGCTGCCATTGAAATAGGATGCTCATGAATGGAGATTACGTAGTTTGAATGGAGCCTGACCGTATACTGCAATCCATAGTCGTTTGCGACTGGATTAGGGATGTATAGGCGTAAATGGGACTGCGATCAGTCACCGCGCCAAATTTTTTGAGGCGAGAGACGTACATCCAGCGGTCGATGACAGCTGTTTCAGTGTTTATATGAGTGCAATATGTATAGTTGGTATCTAGAATTGAATCCAGAAAATTTGATCATGAATAATCAGATTGGCGAACATTTGGTACCTTTTCGCTGGAGAAAGATTGCAAGTTTTCGATCGTTTTTCTTAAATTCACTGCTGTATAACTCGAGTGAAGTACTAGTATGCAAGAACTCATATCGTATAATACAATGTAGGTCGAGAGAGAGTCCATCGCTAGTGAGAGTTGCGACATATCGAAGAAAGAGCCGCGTAATACGAGCCTAGTTGATGTGGAAGTGTTGAGAGGCTATTAGTAGAGGTCTGGAGAGGCAAGATCGGAAGCGAATAGAGGGCATTTGCAGTTCCGCTGGGGATGATAAAAATAACATCAATCCGAGAGCAAATAGTAGTAACACTTAGAACACTACCTGCGGACGCTCATCAGAGTAAATTATATTTACAAGTCCAGTAAGTAGGGGCCTTTCTTTAGAGTTCGTAATGTGTTTTTCGACTATCTACTTTCAATTCAGTGTATCCTCTTTAGACTTCGAATGTTCTTTACTACTTTTCAATTCAGTGATCTACGGTCACCTCATTATCCATCTGAGAAAAGGAGTACCTGATGATGGTGAATGATATTTATATATTATTAATAATATAGAAATAATATATATATAAATATATTATATATAATATATAATATAAATATATATGATAAACTATTATATTAAGTAAAATATAATATATAGATAATATAAATATATAGTATATATTATAATATATATATATGTAGGAAGTGAGTGGTGTAAACTAACGAGGGGCTAACGCCAAGACCCGACCCACATTTTGTGTTTACCCTATGGTACCTTTGCGAGTTTAGCTTGCCAAATGGGCGGAGCCTCCATCCGTATAATTACCTTTTTTTAGCATTTTTTAGCATTTTTTAGCTACTTTTCTTTAACGTTTTTTCAAACCAGAAATCCAATGCAGAGATTTTGGGGATGTTTCCCCCATTCACCTGACATCGAAGGCAACGATCTTAAAATCCATTGAAGTTTTTTGGAAATTCCTAGTCATGGTCGGGCGCTGACTTGGAAATTCCATCATTTCAATCAGATTGACGTTTGAATACGTCAAATAGGGCTTTTAAGAGTCGGTGAACCGGAATTTAAGGTCTGAAGACGACCTTCGAGTTCACTGAACTAATGATTTTGAAAGCCCCAAAAGCCTGGGCCTTCAACCCGAAGGGGTGTGCTTACCTTCTCGGAGGTAATGCCCGCTTTACACCCTCGGGTGACCCCCTCCAGATCACACCGCTTTCAGGGCGGCACCTTGTTTCTCTCGGAGGTGTGTGTTTGCTTAGATACCTTGGTTAATGAAACTTTTATTCGAATGTAGGTTACTATGTTAAATATTACTATGACAAGGGTAAATTAACACGATTTGGTAGGAAGTGATGATTTGGTAAGAGTATACTTGTGTTACCCTATGAAGATGATTGTATAGAACAGAGCTAGGTTAATTTTTGTTGATAAACTTGTCAGGTTGGTCCGGAATATGTAAAGTCTATTTTATTCAAGTTAAATGATTTTAACTAGTATGCAGCCCATTGAAGATGGTGTTTGTTAATCTGTTCATATACTGGTATAATTAATATATAATAATCTCTGTATGATTTTTCTAGACTTCTAAGTCTTTTACGCTGTTACATATAAGGTCAGCCCAAAGGGATGATGCCCTTCGTACACCTCTTAGTCCCGATGGTCTTCGGCTTCTCCGGGTATCTCAAAGTATCTTACAGTGCTTACAGTGCTATCAAAACGCCTCTGTATGATGTTAATAGACATAATTAACATTTTGAAATGATTTGTTAGAAAGGGGGGCGGGTCTAAAATAGGAGAAATAATATTCATGGTTTACCTCGAATGCTTAGATTACAAGAAGCACATCCCGCGGTTTTCTCGTCGGAAGGGTATGTTTCTTAGCTATCTCTTAAAAACTGAAAACTTATTATATGTAAGTGAAGTACGTTATGAGTAATTTATACTATAAATGAAAATAACAGGATTTGTTAATGTATGATAAGTGTTTCACATTCAATTTGATGTTTTGGGATAGGTGATTCAGGTTCAATATGATATTTTGGGATAGGTGATTCAGATTCAAAAAGTCTGGGATTGGCGATTCAAGTTCAATATGATGTTCTGGGATAAGTGATTCAGATTCAATATGAAGATCTGGTATAGGTGATTAAGGTTCAATATGATGTTCTGGGATAGGTGATTCAGGTTCAATATGATGTTCTGGGATAGGTGATTCAGGTTCAATATGACGCTCTGAGATAAGTGATTCAGGTTTGATATGATGTTCTGGGATAGGTGATTCAGATTCAATGTGATGTTTGTAATGCGTGATTCAGGCTCAATATGATGTTCTGGGATAGGTGATTCAGGTTTAATATGAAGTTCTGAGATAGGTGATTCAGATTCAATATGAATGACTAAAGAAATAAATGAACAGCTTATGTGATACTCCTATCCAGGAACTATGATAACAAACTGTGTTTAGAATTGGTAATTAATGTAATTAAAGAACAGTTAACTGCATTGATGAAAGCTAAATTTTCTGATAAAATTGAAAATAATTCCCCAAATAACTTCTGGAAGTTAAAAAAAAAAACCTTGGGGTGTTACCTGACGATGATGTTTTAGAGCACGTAGAGCCTAGATTAATTTTGTTGGTAATGTAGTTTGCACCTAAATTTCTAATTCGAGCTTATCATAGGGTTGTATAGTTAAGAACTTTTATTGACTGTTTATTCGCTGGTGTTGTTGTGTTGTGTTGTTGTTGTTTTTGTTTCTTTGATCATTGGAGGATGTTTTTCTAGAAAGATAACCTTTATGATGTATTAACGAGTTTCGTAAATTGGTCATGAAATTGGTTTGTGCTCGTATGCATAAAGAAAGAATTACTCGTTACCGTTTTAGAGACTAGTTATTTAACAATACGAATTTTCGTTCAGTAAGTTACTACATTATCGCTGTGTTGGTATCAAGACATCTCATTTGCTCCTACGAAGTCTCTTACGAAGACTTACACATAGTAGTTGCTCCTATTTCACAGTCGGTGAGACTGAATCATACACCCAAAAGTGAAATGATTCAATACCTCATACGGATCCTATTATTTGTCGTACATTTACGATGAGGATTGGAATCAATTCGTCAAAAGATTGATTCAACCTCATACGGTTTTATTGAGACTATGAAGATTCGTGATGAGGTTGGAATATAGCATCAATGCGTCATTACAAGCTTTTGAATGACGTCAAGTTCTGGTTGGGAAGAGTTTTCATCTATTCCATATATGAATGTAAAGTATGTCATGAATGACGCTCCATCGACTTTTTAATTTCTCTACAGAGATATGCATAAAATGGATTTGTAGGTTGTATGTGATTCTTTGTTAATGTTAGAGTTTATTCTGTCTTAAGATGGCATAGGTTGCTTTGTACATATATGACTTAGTTCTGATAAGTATGTTGACTTTATAATAGAGAGAACTTTGTCTTAGAGTAAACTCTCTGGGTCTGTATGATAATTACATCACGTACGTCATTTGTTTTTTTTTGTTAAATATTAAGTACTATGTTAATGTAAAATTCACATTGTAGTTAGATGACAGCTTGTGACAAGTGTGATAAGTTACTTTTTGGATGATTTTGTTTAAGTACATTTACTGATGGTTAAGTTGTCCTGTAAGTTACTCATTTATTCTGTTTAAGATGGACTTAATTTCTCGTTGATGGGTTATATTCATATTAGGATGATGCTGAGTAAGCTTTATTAATGTAAAAACTTGTTACTCAGCATAAGTGGTTTCTGTTTGTTATAGAATTTGTTGGATGTATAAATTTTTATTGAATAAATCGAATACTACCGAATGGACCTTAATCATTAGATAAGTAGATCACAGATGGTCAGGAGGTGGCAGAGGAGGCTGGATGAGGGTTTACGTTAGTATTTACTGGGCATTTAGGGTTTATAAACGTATAATTTGTAATTATAACATAACAAAATATGAAAGTTTTATTATTTATTATTTTTTATTTATTTATTTTATTTCTTGATGGTTCAGAAACCTTAATTTTCGAAATCTACAGACCAAGTAACATATATAAAGACACCAACAATGCATCATTACACAATTAATAACTCGGCATCGCACGGAACCAAACACGGGCATCTTCACATTCTATGCTCCTTGAGACGACTCCTTCGCATCTCCCTCCTTTTCATCTTCCTTTCCTTCTTCCTCCCTCATCCTCTTTGCACTCTGTCTCTTTTTCAGTGGACCACCACATGGTGGGTCCTAGACACCATATACAGACTTATAACCTCATATTCGAAATCTACGACTTCGATAACATATAACGACACAAATGTTTGTATAGCAGAACTGTTTATTACTCGTCACCGGGACCGGCGTCAGCACCCTGCCTAGATTCGATTCTTCTCTCCTTTCTCTCTCTTCCTCCATCCTTCTGATGTGTTTCCTCCTTTCATCTCCCTCTCTTTCTCTTCTTCCTCTTCACTCTTTTGCATTCCATGCATAATCTTCGTCTTCTTTATTCCAGGGAATGGAACCCTTCCTCGTGTCCCTGACCCGAACCAGAACCTCACTCCGACTCCGGCACCGAATCGATCGGGCTCGGACCCGGACTCTCGGGGACTCGTCTCCGGGCCTTCCTTCTTACCCTTCTCTCAAGTTTCAGTCTTTAGCGATTGAAATTAATTTGTTTTGGGGGGGGGGGAGCATCCCCCCTTCCAGGGAGGATGCAAGGTACGTAATCTCGTCTCCTGAGAGATTGCGTCATCAAATAGCTCACATCCAAATTTCACTTCCGATACTTTAGATGCCTAACAGGGTTTCTGGACAAATTTGGACTTGGGCCTAAGGGGGCAACCCCTAGGGTGACGTACGTACCGAAAACCGCCTTGACTCAATGTACGATTGTTGCAATTCGTTAAAGGGCCTAACTTATTAACGCCAATACCACACACAAGGACGTTAAGCGGTATATATGACTTCGCTCTCGGTCGACCCCCATATACATGTCGCACAGACTTGAAATTTACAACTCGGATTGTCCTAATCCATATTTATATAATTCCCATTTCAAGACATATAACTCATTCCTTCTATCGAATTAATAGGCTGTCCGCTCAACGGACTCATCATACATTTCTGATAAACTCCATATTTTAATTTATTGAATATTTTTCTTTCATTAACATATCGTAGCTTAAATGACAACCAGCACATGAGAAGGAATTAAACTCGATTGGGGTAAGATCACGATAAATCGATTGGGACAATCAAAAATGTCTGCGATTATTAAAACCCTTCTAGGAACCAAAAAGCGCTTTTGGAGGAGGCCCGCCCCCTGTTGTGGCTAAAATCGCTTGAGTGTTCAATGTGCTCAAAACACCGGAGTCGGTCTTTCATTAAATTCGATCTCACTTGACTTAAAACACTAGTTGCCTATCAAACGTCAAAACGATGAAATGAGAAATTATCCAATCAGCTACTGCCGCAGATGGAATCCAAAAAAACTTCGAAAATGGTTTCAAGTTTTTGCCTTCAGTGCAGGTTTGCCAGGGAAATCGCCAAAAAGTCTAGGGGATGTTGGAGGATCGTACGTGAGTATTATGAAACAAAACATTAAAATATAAAGGGTGAGGTAGGCTAAAAAAGAAATAAAAATGCAAAAAAATAGGTCAAATTTAGGAGATGGAGTGCTCCGCTTATTGGAATGCTAAACCTCCGGCCATAGGGATACCATAGGGTAAACCAAAGATGGTAGATCGGTCTTTCGCTGAACGTGCCCTCCTTACTACTATATATGTATTATATAATATATATTATATATTTATATATATATAAAATATATATATATATATTATATATTTATTATATTAATAAACTAATATTATACTATATTTTAATATTGTATTAAGGCAGCAGATATTATATTATATACGTATATATTTATACAGTTTATATATACTATACGTATATATCATGTATATATATAATTAAATATATATATATTATATATATATAATAATTATATATATTATATATAAGTATAATGATTAAACAACTTGGCTGACGTTTTGGTTTGGGGGTTTTGTTGGGGGTTTTTTGGTTGGGGGTTTCTATTGATGTGTATGTGTGTGTGTATGTTGTGTGTTGTGTTAAATATTCAGCCCAGCAAATATAGTTAAAAATCAGTTGGTATCAGAAAACAAATAACATTTTTGGAATTGTGGTACAAATTTGATAAGAAAATGAGTAAAATCAATCGTCGTCTAACTTCGATCAGAATTATCGAGTATGGATATAAATTACTATATATAGTAGTAAGGGAAATAAATATAGTAGTCTAACTATAATATTATTAAGTTACTAATAGTAAATATGAGTATAGTATTAGTATATATTATCTAATAATAGCTATATGCTATATAAGAGATAATTATATATCAGTATACATATAGTATACTATATATATATATTACAGAATGGCGGTTCCTTAAAAGGAAGAAACCGAATATATGAAACGATGTAAACGATTTTCGATATTCAAGGAAAACATGCGCTCAAATTTGCCATTAACTTTTGTTTTTGTTTTTTAACTAAAAGGATACTCAACATGATAAAAGATGGAAAGGATCAGGGTCTCTCGCTTAGTGGAGAAAGAACCGTAAGGGTTTCCATCCACTCTTCCACCTCGGCTGACTCCCTTCAAAAATTTAAAAATAAAAAAAAAATAAAATATAAAATTACATGATAAAAAGCAACTTGGGTAACTCTAGCTCATCTTCTATTAAGGAGTTTAGTAACCCGACACTGCAGGGTGCAAGAGTAGCGTATCAGCGATTTTATATCATGTCTTATATGTAAATTTTTAAAGGAGTAGTGCCTATATTATATAAATATTCTAGTGTATACTAATTTATATATATATATATTACTATATATAATCATATATATTAATTATATTATATATATATGTATAGTATATATATATATATTAGTAAATCTGTCTACATAACAAACTATCTAACTAAAGACTTATATACCACCAAGTAGCCCCAAACTAAGATTTTTTAAGTCCCAAGTACCCCAACCTAATAGATCAGAAGCTCCCATAGAGAGATAACCAATGATTATAAAGCCCCTAAGTAAGAGCCTACCTATATATAATTATGATAGCCCAGCTATTTGCTATTATACTATATAATATTAGTATAATATATTTATCCTACATAGTGTATATCCACTAGTATAATATATAAAATAAGATTTATATAAAATAACAATTAATTAATATCT
Source organism: Trachelipus rathkii (assembly GCA_015478945.1). Lineage (NCBI taxonomy): Eukaryota > Metazoa > Arthropoda > Malacostraca > Isopoda > Trachelipodidae > Trachelipus > Trachelipus rathkii. Next base: position 15,681 of record JABUQX010118070.1, read on the forward strand.
AGTAAAAGCTTCATAATACTTAAACTTCACGATGTTTATATATACTGAGAGTATTAGTTGAACTTTCGTCCTATTCCTTAAATAATTTTGCCCATATAATTACCATAGAACCATGCTGCTTGCGGTCTTGTGAAATGCACGAAAATACTGTAAGATGTGCTGATATACGTTCCATCTACATATATAAAAATAGTGCTATTAAATAACATATAATTAATATTAAAAGTCTAATAAATATTAAATGTTATGAATCACTCGAATTATTGAGGTGAAATGTGATGGGAAAGCATCTGCAAGGAACAACTCTCATGTGAATTCGATCCATACATTAAATATCAAAATAGAGAAAAAATCTTTAATAATTAACTTGCGCATTAACTAGTAAATCAACATTAATTCATTAGGATAAAACCCATAAATAGCAGATTTTGTTATAACAATAGAAAATTTAAGTTCGGATATGGATACCATATTAAATATATCGGATTCGGTTTCGACTTGGAAAAATGGCGCTCAGAACAAAAATTGAAAATGAGCCTGAAAATATTTTATAATTAAAATAAGTTATAATGAAAATCATAAAAGTTAGGAAAGTGTTCTCCCGACATCCTTACTATACCCCCCAAAATCTCAATCTCGCCGATCTCAAAATTCTCCTTCAATGCTAAGCGAACACACACACACAACACACACACAACAACCCCACACACACAATGCACACACACACACACACACATTTAAAGATTTTTTTTAATTTACAAGAAAATCGTCAGTACGAAATTGAAAGAATTGGAAAAGTCAAATCTAGCAGAAAAAAAGAGCTAATTCAGCATATATTTTTTTACTAAAAGAATACCTCAGTAAGTTCCGCAAAGATATGCAGGAGTCGGGGTCATCGGTACTAACCGATGGAAAGGCAAAGGGGTACTTGTCCTCTGTCCCCACGTTCGCCTAGAGCTCTCTATAAAAAATATCAAATACATTCATACGATGAATCCAAATGTAATTAGTATTTCTTGTATACATATGGTTATTAGATATCATTGCGAGGGCTGAATGTTGCATTATAACTTATACTGATATTCTATATTATCTACTAAATAAATACATAATATAATAAATATATATATATAGAATTATATATAATATATTATATATATATATATAGATTATATATATATAATAAGATATATAATATATATAATCGGATAATATAATGTATGTTGTATGTGCTGGGGGGGAAATCTTTAATTTTTTAGGGTTCTTATTCTAAGAAGACAACTACATGACGTTAGAGTGAGTTCTCATGAATAATGATCCTTCTTCGTTCTGAAAAAGCTCAAGAGGGAGAAGATAGTCTTTGCAAAATTTCTGCCAGTAAACCTGAAAAAATGATTAGAATAGGGATAAACTCTGAGGGTCTTACCATATCAACACAGTATGAGTCTCTAGACTCTGAGCATCACAGAATTCTGCTTAAGTTACAATATATAGTATAGTATATATATATTATATAAGTAATAGTAAGAATAATATATATATATATAAAATATATATCATATATTATATATATATAAAATATATAGATATATATTAATATAAAATATATTATATATATATAATATATAGATAAAAATATATAAACGATTATATTATATATATAGTTTGTAACCCAAATGCCGAGAACCTCTATCTCATTCAATTGGGGGTTCATTACCATGACCACAACTGGTTATATGGTCAATGTGGTAAATGAATGAAGCTCGTGTTCCTAAAAAGTGAATAGAGAGATCTGAAGGAGAGCAAGTCCTGCTTCGGCTCAACCCATAAGGATTTCCTGGCAACTGTGAACTTGTTTTCGATTCCAGATGGGCTGATCTTCTTTGCTAGAGGATAAGAGAGAGAGTGTGTGGTTTTTGTGTGTATAGTAAACCGTTCTGTTATTGACGATATATTAAGTGAGTGAATCTCAGGTTAAAACATAATCACATGCCGTAATATAATAAATTACTCAGAAACTCCTACGAAGTCAATTTTTTTGCTCCATAACTTTGATTCAAAAACTACGACCCTTAAGCGAGAGAAAAGACTCGCTTTAATACCAAAAATTGCAGCATCGAAAAATAGAGAAATTAATCATATCCTTTTAAAATGTCTTAATTCGTAACTAACTCTCCCACCTAACCTAACTACCTAACTCAACCAGAACAACTCCGAATCTCTTCATGTTTTATACTATTATACTCATTATAGTATTTTTTTTCGTTTTTTAAACGCCTAAATATAAACTTATTAAAATAAATCAAACATATAGTATATATATTATAATATTATATTTATAATATATATAATAATGATGAATTATATATATATATATACTATCTTTATATATAGTATGTATATAAATATAATATATATATCGTATATTATACTATATATATTATATATAGATATATATACATTTATCAGTTGTGCTTGTGTTGTTGTGCCGTGCATTGCGTGCGTCGTGCCGTCGTCGTGCGTGCTCGTGCGTTGCTGCTTGTGTAGGTGTGTGGTGGTGTGGGTGGTGGGTGGGCTGGGTTGGTGTTGGTGTGGTGTGGGTGTTTGGTGGTGGTGTTGTGTGGGTGTGATGTGGGTTTGGGAGTTGGGGGTCTCCTGTGGTGTGGTGTGGTGTGGGGTGGGGTGGGGTTACGGTGGTGTGCCTTATTGCTGGGATGCCTCAAAAAGACATTATGATTTTGTAGGTTTCGTATGTGTGGACTGTTTGTGCATAAAGACCAAACCAAGTTAATTACATCTACCTTTATTCCGAAACAAGGGGATAACGGTTTTGACATCCTTTGGTGCTAAAGTAAAGAATCGAAGTCAAAATCTTAATTTATACATTCTCTTAGACTGAATGCAAAGTTACTGTATGGCACTACAGTGTCACAAGATCAACGAATTAAACCATGTTGGCATCAGGGTACAACTCCGCGAGTGTTTATAATATGATCTCATTCTCTAATGTAAGCTAAGAAGGAAAACCCATAATAATAGAATGCATTAATGCCATTGAGCATTTTACATATAAAATATACTATATATAGCTATATAAGTAGTATATATACTATATATAAATAATATATAATATATAAGTATATATAATATAGAATTATTATATAATATAATATATATTTTATATATTCTTATTATAATAATATCCTCATAATACTTATTTAAATTTATAAATATTCTGTAATCTATAACTAATAATAATTATAATATATTCAATAATTATAAGAATTATAGATAATAGTTATCATAATATATTATATCAAGATATAATTCATATAGTATATATATAATATTTATATAATCACCTATATGATTACATATATATATATATATATATTATAATATTATAATATATATATATAGAAATTATGGGAAGAATATCCAAGTAGATAAGCGATCTTTATTAGTTTGATCTAGAAATTAGTGATTAATATATATATTATATATATGATATATATAGGCCTATTACGGTGAAAAAGGCTTGGGTCGCATTGCAAAACGCCCACATAAGGAGAAAGTAAGTGGAGAAGCAATAATACACAACGAAGGCCGTGACATGCTTGTGAAGAGAATTAAAAATACATTAGTAAACGGTCGAATTATAAATAAGAAGTAAGAGAATTTTTATTAGAGTTAAGCGGTAAGATGAAATTTTCAGATTGAAGTCATTGAAGAGAGATTTGAAAGATTTAAAAGACGAATATATGTATAGTGTATTAGCTATGTATAAGTTATGATACCTAATAAGCATGTTCATACTATAATCAGCATAATAACTACAAAATTCTAGAACAAAAGGAAAAAATATAGATTGTACTATTTTATATATATATAATTGACTATACTAAATTATAGTATAATATATATAGTGTTATATATAGATATTTAAATGTATAATATAAAGTACGTAATATAAATATATATATAAGATATATATTAGTATACTATATATAGATTATATTATGTAATATATATATAGCTTATGATATTATAGTATGAAATCATCTATAATATAGTGTCTATATAATATAATGCAATGCATATGTGATATCTAAAGTTTATGTCTGAGGAGGAGAATAGTATATATTCAATAGTGGATACGAAAGACTGCTTATATTATAGTGAATAAGTATATCATAAAGTGGGGTGTATTGCTTGTTGTTAATCTTATATATTAACAATCTAAAAAGTATTTTATTAATAAAGTATTATATATCCGTAAGTATTCTATATGAGAAGTATTACGAAATAATAACGATCTTAGAGTCAAGATATTGAAACTATAATTATGAAAGATAGATTGCATTATTATGAACCTAGCTATACATCGGCTATATCAATACTCAGTGTTTTACGGCGGGCATCCTCCATTGAGACTTGCCAGACTCCACAACCCGGATGCGATATGGCAGGCACTGATGCCGGTAGTGTCGAATTAACATGTAAGGCTCAGTAAGCACGCCTGAACTCAAC